>CAJVPK010001083.1:0-15888 GCA_910592015.1 Diversispora eburnea | reverse complement strand
ATCATTACTTTATCAATAGTAATACCCATCCGGCTATAGTTAATTGTTATAGTGTTTAAAGTCTATAAATACAATTTCCACTATCAGTCACATAATTTTCTTTGGTTTCTTTAGAAGATAAATCAAGGTTAACATCGGATACCTGATATATACCCAATATTAGAAATGTACCATGCACATATAGGATACCTGATATGTGTATTATTTATCAATTTTTGACTAGTGTTATGAGGTTCTCTTCTTTTAACTACATCTTTACTAGCTTCATATTTTCTAATTAGAGTGACTGCAGTAATCACATCTGCTACATTATTTATTATTACTAAAGGAGCTAATTTAGATCTTAACCCCTTTACAAAGTATCTTAATTTATCTGCTGCAGATATTCCTTCAGTTTTATCAATTTTTTGAACCAGTCGTTAGTGTGTAGTATAATAAGTATCAATGGTTTCGTTTTTTAATTGATGGAGTTCTTCTAATTCATGAAACCATTTATTAATTCATCTGAAATTACAGAAGAATGTAATAAAAGCTTATTTTCAATTATCCCAAGTGAGTACTTCTGTTTCTATCTCACACCATTTTTCAGAACATCTCTCATGTGTGCCTTTAACATAATAATTTTTTGATCTTCATTCCATTCATTTATTCGTGAAGCTTTTTCAAAGTCTTCCAATTATTTTAATGAATCTTGTAAACTATCACCATAGAAAGGTTCTACTCGGATAGTAGTACCTCCTATATTATATTGAAGATAATTTTAAATTTGTATATTTGACCTTATGTTGTCATCACTATCATTACTATCACTACTACCACTGTTACTACTGTTATAATTGGTATTATCAAAATAACTAATAGTAAAAGAGTGTTCAATAGATCTTTCTTTTTGTTTTTGTTTTTGTTTAGAGGTTCCAACTGAAGTTTTAGAATTACTAAATTTAGTTGATAGTGTTTGTTGTTTTCTTAGATACACTTAGTCTCTAGAGTGTGAAGATGATTTATTTGATGAATGCGTATTATCTGAAGTAATTATTTTTGATTTAGGAGATTCAAAATAGTCTCCTCTTTTTATTTGTTGTGTTAAATTTGTTGTCCAAGTATCAGAGTTTACTTGTATTGGAATTGTACTTGATTAACTAAAGAGAAAATATAACAGAGAAGGATATAGTAAGATTGACTCAGGTGGTTCAAGTATATTTAAGATAAAAGGGCTGGTGATAGTAGTTTCAAAATTCCTTTCTTCTTCTAATAACTTTATAGTAGTTGAAAATGGTGGTGAATAGGTACTAACTGCAGGCAAAAAACTTTCACTTATATTTTGACTGTGAATACTTGACTTTTACTTTTGTTTAATATTTTGAGATGTTTGTACTAGTGATTTAGGAATGGTAATTTTTTCTTATTTTTCTTGACGAAGTAGGATTTACAGATAAACTAATTATTGGAATAGTTAAGGGATTATTAGACTGAATTTTTTTATCCTTAGGGGACAATAACAGAATTTTATGGTAATGTCACTGTGGAGAGTAGTTGTGATATATAAACAGTTTGTGAAAAATCAACAGGAGTATTTGAATGTGTCTGTTGTAACTTTTTGGTAATGTCGTAATAAGAGATTCAGTTGACAGTTGGTGACTCAAAACCACAGATTATTTATTGAAAAGATTAATTTAATAGACAGAAAGTATCTTTCAAAAAGTTTAAGTCATCCAAGATTTTATAACAATTGTCTCGAATTCAGAAGAGTAAGTTTAACTACTCCTTAATTTTACGTAATTCTTCAAGATCTTCTAATTTCCAAATGGGATCCTCAGTTTCAGGTGTTTGATTGACTATTGCTTTTATCTTTTGTCAATAGAGTTCAGCTATTTCTTTGATAGTTTTATTAAGCTCTTTAACTTGCTCAGTATTAATCATAGAAGTAAATTACTAATACTAAAAAAAGTAAGAAAATGATTATCTAAGATTATAACTAACTAATTAAGACCTTTGCATTGAAAGGTAACTAACTAAAAGAAGATAAATTATAAAATACTATATTAGAATTATCAAAATAAAGGATAGGATAATTATAAAAATTTTGATTTGTTTTTACTAAAAGGTATCAAATTGTTACTAATCGACCTTTTGAACTAATTTTATTTTTCAAAAGGTAATTTACAACTAGCAACTCATAAATAGTTACTTTAGTTTATGAATTGAAGAGAACAATAGAAGAAGAATAAAAAAAATATTAAGTTAAATACTAATAACTAATTAAAAGACTTAAGAATTCAGGATCACGGAATTTAACTATTGATTAATGATTAAATTTTAAAGGTTGATTTAAGAAATTAAGACAAAGAATATATTTATCGATGGTTTATAAAATAGTAACAAAAATTTATAGATTAGAATTTACATTCGAAAAATATAAATTAATAATAAGAACAGAGTTTTAAGATAAAAGTATAGGTTTATTACGAAGAAAATCAATAATCTAATTACTTTAGGATTACAAAAATATTACAATTGAGATTACTTTCTAAATTTTACTATTTAGAATTATTCGAATTTTATTCGAAAACTATCGAATCTCTTCTGAGGTGAAGAGAAAACTTACCCTTTTTATAATATTTGATTTTACTAGTAAGTTGATCAGTAATTGTATCAATCAGTTAGTCACTAAATTGGTCAATAAATTGACCAGTAACTGGATCACTATGATCTACATTATTGATTTACATAATTCGTATTATGTTACTAACTAAATAAATACTAATAACTAAATATACTAAATATACTGAAATAACTATACTAATAAAATAAATACAAATAAGAAATAAAATAAAATAAAATAATAAGAAATTATAAAAGTGAAGGAAACTCATGGTAACAATGTCTACTGTCAGAAGAATGACAATATAATTTATATTATGAAAGTTGAAAATCAGCACAATTATAAACCTGTTAAAAATATCGTTACTCTTGTGTCCAGTTATTAAAAGTTTTACTCTTAAAATATAAGATAATGTAAGGTTACTTGTAATATGTGATATATGGTCTGGTACAATAGTTAAAATTTTACAATACAAAAATCTGAGAATATATATTTATGATTGTGATATATATAACTTAATTAATCTACTTTGCTGTGAAAAAAATCAAGTTAAAAGTGACGCTAGTTTGATATATTTTAATTGCATAAAGTAACAGAATAAAAATCTTTCTTTTCATATTAATGTACAGTTTGAAGGACAAGATAATTGTCTCATATGACTTTGCTGGATGCATCTTAGCCAACAGGAATTATGAGCCCATTTTCATAATATTGTTCTCCTTGATATAACCACAAAAATCAACTGTTATTTGATAATTCTATACATCGTAATCCTAGTTACTAATTACAATTGCTCTTGCTTTATAGCAAAGCTATTTTGTTAAATAAGACTAAATAAAACTTTACATAGGTTTTCTGAAGTATACTTGATATAACAGATGAACTAAAAACTACACCTACTTTATATAAACACAGATTTCACAATAATTACTATAGTAAATGATTCTTGGCCAATAATAAAATACTATTTTTGCTTTTTTCATATTCAAAAGAATTTAGAAAAATATTTTTTGAGCAAATTTTGTAATGAAAAGTAGACAAAATTTTTTTAGTTTTTTGTCATGCACGAAATAATTGTGTAAAATCTATCTTCAAGAAAAAGTAGATCAAATTGATAACTGAATATACTAATGCCACAAATTATTTATAATATTATCTTTATCAGTGCCAAGTGACTTAGGTACTGTGTTTCACGTACCATGTATTCAATAGTAGGATACAAAGCATGCAGCATATTGAATTATATAATAGCATTATCAAAAATCATATTAACAGATTTTTATTTCTTATAGAGCTCAAATCTATAATCGAAAAGTTACTGTTGAGGGAAAAATAGTTCATTTATTTAAATGAAACTATTGGTCAGCTTCCTGTAAATCAAAATTAGAATTATCACAATTGTTATTTTAAAAAAGTGGATATTTTGTATTAACAGTATTTGACTTTAGCAATTCTTAAACTGTAATATCACAAGATAAATCACGGTATGCACTATCAATGCTAGAGAACTATTTTGAAGAACGAACTTGGGAAATAGATATAGTTTGAATTTCTTTATTTCTTTATAAATAATTTTTATTAACTCTTTTTTCTTATTGTAAATTATTTTGAATTCACCAAATAATATGTTTACTGAAGATATGTTCAATATTTGTTTTGTAGAACTTGAACAGCTAATTGCAAATCTTAATCTGACAAGAATCTATAAATTATAACATGTTTCTTCCATTAGTAAAAA
This sequence comes from Diversispora eburnea, assembly GCA_910592015.1. Taxonomy (NCBI): domain Eukaryota; kingdom Fungi; phylum Glomeromycota; class Glomeromycetes; order Diversisporales; family Diversisporaceae; genus Diversispora; species Diversispora eburnea. The sequence goes on along the minus strand of CAJVPK010001083.1, from coordinate 11,548 downwards.
GAGTGAACATTTTGTAATATTATATAACAATGATACTTATATTTGCATATATCTAATATTAATTAATTGTGAACTTGTATGTCATTATTTTTTTATGATGATGCTTATTTCATCGATTGCAAAATTTCATATTCGACTTGTATCGTAATGTTGATACACAGATTCATTAGTTATGACAGAAGATTTAAGTTTTCTTCATAATCCAACAATTTCAACAACTTTAGATGAAAAATTTGATGCAGTGAAGCATTCTACTAAAGTTACAGAAGTCAACTTTTTGCACTTAGAAGTTATCCAAGATAACTACATTTTTACAAAAGAAGTATGTGGAGAAATGTCTACAAAGCAACAATACGAAAAAAGATTTGGTATTATAAAGAAAGTATTAAGTCTGGCTATTGCTATAAATAAATCAAATAAACTTTATAAAGTTCATTTAAATTTTATTGAGGAAATGGAAGCAGAAATTATTGATCAAGCTGTGAATAGAAATATCATCGAATTTGTATTTACTATCAACAACTCCATTATTATCAGAAAAAAAAGCTGAAAGTTCAAAAATTCACATGTTATTGTAAGTCACAAGAGAAAAGTAAAAAAGATTTCTGATAAGAATATTCAGATACTCAAAGATTTCAATTGTATAAATATAAATCAAGATAAAAAAAGATTCAATAAAAATGATGATAATGATGTAGATCATAAGGAGACCTTCAAACTTGAAACTTATGTGAAATTATCATATAAAAAACTTCGAAAAATATTAAACTACATAATAAATAATTTGATAAATAAGAAAATATATAGTGTTTGTAGTGAGATAAATCATAATACATGAACATGTTTGCAAAGAAATTACCACTAGTTAATTTTGGAACTGATGATAAGAAAGAAAAAACTTAAGTTTAAAGAAAAAATATTTATAATATATGATATAATATACATGTATATAAATAGTTTATAAAGTATATTTTATTAATAAAAATAAATCATATACCTTATTTTTATTAGCCAAAACAAATCATATTTTACAAATAAAAAATAAATTATATATCATATTTTTATTGACTAAAACAAATCATATGCTATTGGTATAATTTAAAATATCAATAATTAATTATGTCAATGATAATTAGTTATAATTAATTATATCAGTTATAATTAATTATAATTAATCATATCTGTTGAAATAATTATGTCAATTAAAATAATTATATTATATTTGTTAAAATTATTTGTCATATTATATCTATTATAATTATACATGTTTTCAAAATTAATTTCTGATTTTTGAAATATTTTATTTTTTTAAGATTTATTCAAAATTTATTTTATATATAGAAGTAAAAAAAAATACTATATTAAATGTATCTTTAATCAAGAAATTTATCTAGGTAGTTAAAAAATTTCAGATTTTAAATAAAATAATTTTACTTTTTATGAAAAACTAATTTAACTTTTTTTTTTAAAATTGCAATTTCAGAATTTCAAAATAATTTTATATACAAGTATAATTATAATTATACTTCACAGTAAAATAATTATGTCAATTATATCAATTAGTAAAACAATTATTTTAAATTATGTCCACAAATTATTTTACTTAGTAATACTTATAAAAAATTATGTTAAATAAGTATAGTTATAATAACCTAAATTAAATTAATTTAAACAAATATTATATTAATAACTAATAAATTTATATAATAATAACTTAATTAAAATTTAATAAAATTTAATAAATAAAAATATTATTCTATAATAATTATACTTTTTTTCTAATTAATAAATTTGAGACAAGATCTTGTTGAAACAAAAAAAAAATTCTATAATAATTATAATAATTTTTTTTTTTTAATTTTTCTTAATTTAAATATAGTTACTATGAAAAATTTACAATTCCAGTAGTTAATAATATATTTTTTAGCCAAGAAACTTTAACAACTTGTAATCTTTATCTATTGTAGTGAATTGTTATAAATTGATATTGCAAATAAAAAATTTTAAGTTTTTATTTTTTAATATATTTTGAATATAATGAAAAATAAGAGATCAATTATAATGGAAGTTTTTTTAATTAATGACAATTTATATAATCAACATAAATTGTAATTAACTAAAATTATTAAAATAGTCATATAATACTAAAGCAAAAGTTTTGTTTTTAGACTTTAAATTATTAAATAACTATTGATATATTAAAAATATGTTTTTATTATTGCAGACTCTTTATAAGTTAAAAAGAAAATAATAAATAACAATATAAAATATATTAATATATTAATATAATATAAATATTCATATTTTTATTTCAAATATTTTAAAGTTTTCTTTATTTTTAAAATGAAAAAAAAGTATATATAATTATTATAATGTCAAGTTTTTAACAAAAATTCTTAACAAAAGATAATAAAAAAATAAAACAGGTTAAAAATATATATATATTAATTATTTTGTTTAATAATATATTTTAATTAGTGCCAAATTAGCAAAGACTATATATCCATGATATATCTTTTTGTGTATTCATATGAAAAATTTTGTAACAAGATCATCAATAGTGACAAAAGGTATTGTTTTTGATATATTTATGGTTATTTTTTTAATATATCAAATTTCATGTGACAAAATAGTTATTTTTTTTTTGATGCATCTATAAATAAAACAATTATAAACATATCAAAAAAATGACCATTTTTGTCACACGTATTTGATGTATCAAAAAATAACCATAGGTGTCTCAAAAACGATACTTTAGCTCAATAGGAATGCTGGATCTTACTGTGTAACCCTCCAGTTGGACCTTTGCATGCCACGTGACAAATACACCAAATTTTTTTGATTTAACGTTTACGCATCTAAATACTACAAATTTTTTTGGAGGTTTACAGCATAACACGGCAGAAGATACTAACAGCAAAGTTAAGTTATTATTACTCTACAGCACTGTGTTATCGGTCACGCACAGCCCTACTGGCGTATTGGCCATCTACTACGTATTTGCTCCTGCGTTCAGGTGTTTGGAAGCATCCTGTTGGATCCCCCTTGGTGCATGCGTGTTCAAGAGCTGTTCGGACATGTTGCTTTCCCAGCGCTGTGTCATGTATACCTACTGGCGTATTGGCCATCTACTACGTATTTGCTCCTGCGTCAGGTGTTTGGGAGCATCCTGTTGGATCCCCCTTGGTACATGCGTGTCCAAGGGCTGATCTGACATGTTGCTTTCCAGTATACTGTTGACTGTGTATTCTTCTCCCCAACAAAGTTAATCTTGTTACTTATCATGCACACAGCAAATTAATTACTGGCTCGTTTTCTTTTCAGGATGTTTGTTTCCATTATCGAAGAATATTTTAACACAGCACAATACAGCAATTGGTCAATTCCATCTGTCTTGAAATATGTGGAATCCAAGTACTATCTATATGTTGATGATATCAGTATCCTTAAGAATGAGATCTACGCAGTGCTACAACGCCACCAGAATCGAGCGAATATGCAACAAAGGGCTGTTAGCAAACTGGAGAAGCTTTTGAACAATTACGATAAGCTTTTCAGTGCAAAAGAGATCGAACAATTTATCAATGACCTTAAAAGAAAAGAGGAGGAGAAGGATCTCTACACATCTGTACGTCGAAACATGACTGTTGCCTACAACGTGGAAGCAGAAAAAGATTATCACCAGAATAAGGCGATGTTAAGGAAATTACATGATGATGAAGATCAGGTCAGTAGGGCGAGTAGCTTGTGCTTCATAAATTTGCTGGCTGCATACATTTTTGATTAATAAATTAAAATTTTTATATCATATAGGAACGACCAGGAAAGCGACACAGAAAGGCAAGTAGATTTCTATATCATTCTAGCAAAACATTATAATATATATTTAGTAATGATATTGAATGCAATATAGGATGAAATCGCAAGTGATGTTGTATCAGATGCCTCTGACCTTTGTGATGATCAAATGCGTGAGTTGGTGAGTTCAGTATGATATTTGGTAATTTGTTCATGTGTTGTCACTCTTGACTTCTTACTGTTTTGAAATAGGATGATATAGAAGAACTTGAAGCATCTGGAAATAAAAGAAAGGACTGCCCTGAGGAGAAGTGGACTCTTTCCACAGGGAAAGATGTTTATGTGGTTTTAAATGAGTTCAGATCAAAAATCCGACCAACAAAGGCTCATCTATAGTAAATATCTCAAATTGTGCTGTTCCTTAAGTTACACAATTATTTATATATTGGATTTTCTTTATCAGTCCTGCGTACTTTGGGATTCTTGATCTGTCTGGTGAAGAACCTGAAGTTAAGGAATTGTTTACCATCGAAGAATGGGCTGAAATGCAGGAAGACTTCAGCAAGACAGTGATGCTTACGGAAATGGACTCAAAGGAAGAGGAGTTACTCTATAACTTGTTTGACAAAATCGAAGAGGTATATTAATATGTTCTACGTTTGGGATTTATTCTCTATGTGATATGGTTGGTTGATGTTTTATTTTATCCAGGTGCTTAAGAGAAAATCAGATGATATCATTACAGATATAGAAGAATGCATCATTAAGGTATATTTCATTTGAATATAATCTATTAAAAAAAATCATTCTGAATTTTGAAACGTGTATTTTCACTTTAGGGATATCCAAAAATAAATGTAATACGGAGACTGATACAGACATAGTAAGGTTTCCTCAATGTTTGTTTTTACATTACCATTATTATTTATTTATCTCACTATTATTTATCAAATATTCACAATACAATATGCAGTTCCTACAACCTGGATCGATTAAAAGTATCTATGTCAGAAGGTTCTTTCTCAAATAACTTCACTAATATGATGACAAAAGGCATTATCACTTACAATCGAAAATGTGCCTATGATGAGTAAGTGTGTTTTCTTATTTCTTTTTTTCCTGAAAGTATGAAAATATTTTTCTCCACTCATTATCATTCCTAGAGGAGAAATTCAGAGTCTTTCATCAGCAATGATTGCAAACCTGAATAAAAAACCGGTCGACAGATCATTAATTGGGCAACGTTGTGACTTCAGAATTACCTGTGATGGCTTTGAGTCAGTTATTGGACTGCGATCAGGAGGGTTACCAGAAGCCTGTCATTCAAAAAAATGGACTGATAAGGTTGATCTTATGGTTGCCATGCGAGATGTCTTGCTTAAGGAAGCAATAGAGGACAATGGTGTAGAATGTAAAGACTTTAGGAATTTGTATACACTTGGTGTACATTCTTATGGTAAGGCTTGTATTATGGATTTTGTATATACTGTACAAAAACATTGGTGTCTGAGCAATTTTATGGGATGTTAGGTTTCTATTACAACTTGTATGCACTGGATTGGAAAGCAAAAGGTCTATGGCGTTTAGGCCTTTTAAAAAAAATAAAACTACCTCAGTCAAATGACCAATTACTAATGATTGAAAAGTTGACAACATTGCTGTTGCGAATTGAGGTTTGCCTTTTACCATTCTACTGGTTGTTTCAATGAAAACTTTATCTAATTTTTTTTCTAATTTTTTTTATATAGTCAACATTAGACTATATTATGCCTATTCGAAATGAACTAGCAGTCAAAGCATCACGGTTGCATCGAAACCGGCGAAGTTCAATTTGTCTCAAACCATACACTTTTGCTGAGCAAGGACGTATACGACGCACACGCATTCAAAGAGATAGTTAAGCTTTTCTCTATCATTAACTGTTGTTATGTTTACTATGTTTGGAATATCAAAATAGTGTACAGTAATGGATATATGTGTTATTCTGAATAAAGGTTTAAGAATAAAAACAACTAAAAATTGACATTGGATCCACATTATGTTGGTGATATACTTGTTAATGTTAAGTAATTATTAATCTGGTTTTATGTTTACTTTTTCTGGTTTGGTTGTCTAGAATACAATTGCATTTTTCACACTGACATTCAGGAAAAAAACTTCTAGTTAATATAATAAAAATAAAAACTAAGATCTAAATCTGGGTGAATAGGTGATGGTGAATATTTTAGTGAAAAAACACAAAATAGAAATTTAGTATGTAAATTACATAAAAATAAAACTTAGAATTCATGCAAAAATTACAACTTTATTGATATATATCTTTTGCACTATTACAAATAGCTCATAAAATATATTATAATAAATCTCAAAATATCCATGCAGAAACTAAACATGATTAATTGTGTGAAATCGAGCCACCAGGGCTAGCTTTATTGATACAGCAAATAAAAATAAATTTGGACAAGAAAAAATATGTATCGATTCCTTTATTGTTACAAATAAAATATAAAGCATATAGATGCCATACATATATTGGAATAAAAATAGTTTAAAAAAATTATATACCATTTGATATTTTTTTGTATACGATGTTTTTTAATTTCACGTTCATTAAACATCGTAATCCTATCCTTTAATAAACTCACGATTATCTAACCACTTTTTTAACACCCTTCCTGATTCAAGATCCTCCTTCAATGCCGTTTTGGATAATTAATTCGATATTCACTTTTGCTGGTGCAATATAACCCCTCTGCTCAGAGTTTGATAGAAAAAAAATGAATAATAATCAGAAGGCGCATAATAGCATAAGCTACCAGGGTAAAATCTGTGATAGAGACATTGGTGGTACTATTTATACCTGTAGAGACTATCCCGTAAAGATAATCGTCATCATCATTTTGAAATGTCTGCTCTGTAATTTGTTTTCTTTTATTCATATGGCTTGCACTTTCTAGTTTGGAGGTACCCAATTTCAACATTACGAGTTTTTCCCTCGGCTATACATATAAGATCTTCATACCCTTTGATTGAATAATCAACATGCCCAGAGGTATATCTTCGCCAGATACGTCATCTTGGTATGCAATATATATTTTTTTTATCATTGATAAGTTTTCGAGTAATTGCTATCAATGCATTTAGGATAGATGTAATAAAAACACAACGGGTTGCTTCATTGGTACTGTCTTGCATGGTTTTCATATTCGAGTCCTAATATTATTTCTTATTATTATCAGCGATTTCTTCGAATACTGTAGAAAAGAAATTATTAAATGGCAGGAATTAAAAAAAATAACTTTATATAAAATTGAGTATTATTTACCTGGACTGAATTGTTTTATACATGTAATTTTTCCACCATTGACTTTATATTTACGAAGTACCTCCTTAAAAGGGACGCAATTTTGTTTCATTAAGCCTCTCAACAAATTCTGCAAGTCTTTTTGCAGGACCAGCTTTCAAACAATAACTACGTAATTCCTCTTTAGTTGTTTTAAGAAAGTCAAAACCTGAAATTCTTTCATCACGAAATATTTTAAAATCTGATTCAATAAGATCCACATTTTCTTGCCTTCGTAAAAAATGATAAGTTCTTCTGTTTTATAATCTTTAATAACATCACCTATGGTACGAGTTATTACTTCTTCGTCAGATAATATAGACAAAGGTGGATACTGGTTTTGAAGACATGATCGCTTTATAGGTATTGAATTTTTTATCGCAAACAATGAATTACTGCAAGATAGAAAAAAAATAGATATGTTAATGAGAAAAAAATTTTACAATCCGGTTTGTGTGGAAAATATAATACAATATCTGATATTGAAAATACTTAATTATAAATAATTTTAATTGATATTTAATTAAACTTTTAATTTCAATAATTATTTAAATTTGTAATATAACAATAATATACAATTGATCTAAAATAATGTTTAATTAAGCTTGAAATTCCCTGTTGTATGAAATTGATTTAAAAGATTTTAATAAAAACAGGTTCTTAATAATACATATTCTGGGCAATTGCAATAGCACCGAGGAAAAGTAAAAATGAATTCTCTTATATAGTCAAGGGGAAATTATACTTTAACAGCATACTGATCAATTTTCAGGGAAAAATAAGTAACAGTAACGTAATACTAACCCTTGCAGCTCAACAAATCATTCAAGACCTCAAATTACAATTTTTTTTAAATAAAGTCAAAGTCCACTCGGGTATCGAATACAACGAGACAACGAGATAGTGGATCGCTTGGTTAGCATCAAGATCCACAAATTAATATTTAACAGTTGCACATTACTATGGTCACGAGCAGTATTGTCACCGGACGCGGACGCAGACATTGTCCGGGACAAAATTGGGACGCTTTATGTCCGGGATGATTGACATCACATGTATTCGAAGTGGCCAATCACAGTAGGTTATTTATTTCTTTAATAACTATAAAAAATATAATTTGATCGCGAAATATATTTGCCAAAAACTAGCGGAAAGAAATGAACTTTGATACTATACAAGTAAATGATGCCTTTTAAAATAATAACTGTTTTTAATTAAGTTTATCTAATTTTTAAATATTTTTAGAATATGTTATTAAAAAAAATCCATTCAGTCATTTTTTGGGAGAAGGATATGATTTTTGTTACTGGCAAATATTTATAAGAATTAAAAAAACTGGGATATATAATTTAGGAGTAGATTTAAAGATCCGTTCAAAAAAAAAAAATTCCGAAATAATCTCTTCCAGCAATGATATTATTATATATAATTTGTATTATCCAAAAATAATATTTTGTATTATTATTTTTTTCCGTATACACAAAAAAAAATCACTCGACATATTCGACCTTCAAAAAACATGGAACAATAAAATTTGAACAATCTCAAAGTCTCTCTATATGTTCATCTAGCAAGCAGAAAATAGAAATAAAATAGATAAAAACTATTGAAATGTCGTATTCCTTATCTATTACTGTCTTTTATATAAATTTTAATGAAGGTAAGTTTCAATATTCAATATTGTAAAATAATTATAATATTCATAAATGTAATAATGTATTATATAATTATTATTAATCTAGGTTGCATGATTCATAGTTTAAATCCACGATGAAGGGCGAAGGAAATTGCCACGAAAAAATAATAACTCTTTGAGATGTTAAGATCAACTGGTTCTGACTGGACGTATGAACAAGAAGTTAAATTACTTGTAAAAATATTATTATCTGAACTTAATTTATGGATTCTATTAATATTACTGATGATTTTTTAATTGTTATTTTTTTAAATGAACGAAAAAAGTTTTGTTACAGATTTAGATCCTAATTTAATTCCGGAATATCATTTGCCTATGGAAACGAAGATACAATTACTTTGAGGCTGATGAAGAGAATTATTTGAATAATAGTTTTGATGAAGGAGATGAAAAAATATTATTTAATTCTTTTATAGATTGATGGAGGGAGGAGGAAATTGTCATGAAAAAATATGATGTTAAGATCAACTGGTTCTAACTGGACATATGAACAAGAGACTAAATTACTTGTGAGATTTTTATTGTCCGAACTTAATTTATAAATTCTATTAATATTACCAATGATTTTTTTTAATTATATATTATTTTTTTAAATAAACGAAAAAGGTTTTGTTGCAGATTTGGATCCTAATTCAATTCCGGAATATCATCTGTCTATGAAGACGAAGATACAATTACTTTGAGGCTGATGAAGAGAATTATTTAATTCTTTATAGATTTATTTATTAAAGTAAGATGAACGATTACATATTTTTATCCTGTTTTTTTTATTAACAAATTATTTGTGATTTTTATTAATTAATTATTATATTATTATTATTATTATTTATTATTATATTAAGTAAATAGATTAATAGAAATTATTATATTATTATTTTACTATTAAAATGGAAAATCTAACTTATTAAAAAAAGTTGATAATTTCTATTTAGCATTCAAGTCAATTGCAGAGTGAGTAATATTTTCTGTTTCATCATCATCAATTTCTTCAAGTTCATTTATACCTTTTTTTTTCCTCTTCTAACATATTTATCCATTCTTGAAGATAATTTCCAAAGTCATTTTCTAAACTACTTTCTTTCATATTGATAAATTCCATTTCCTCATCAATATCTTCAGAAATAAATGAATCTTGACTTTCATATAGTGGATTTTCTTCATCATCTTGTTCATCGGTTTGTTCATTTTCGTTGTTTTCATCAGTTATTATTTGTTCTGTTTCATAACATCGTGATAATTCAACCTCAGATATTATAGTATGTGCAGTTATTTCTGAAATTTTTTTTTGAAGCTGATGACTATAAGTTATATCAGCTTGTAATTTACTCATCTCAAGGATTTTGATATTCTATATTATAATTAAATTAATTATAATATTAAATAAAAAAATTTAATAGAAATTTTTTTTTATTTAATCTGATTATATAATTAAATTTTTTTATTAAATAATTAATTAAATAAACATTTTGTTTTTGTTTTTTTTATAATTATTGAATAATTATTATGTAATTAATTAAACTTTTTATATAATCATTATATCATTATATAATTAAATAAACTTTTTTCTATAATTATTCTATAATTATTATATAATCAATTAAATACTTACTGATAATCTATTACATTTATATGATTGCAAAAAACCTATGCAACTCCATAATCGTTCTATAGAAGTAGCATTGACACAGATTCTAAAAATTCTACAAGCCACAAATCCAAGCTCATTAGTGGAAGCACAGGCAAAACTCCAATATCTATAAATATCTCCACTAAATTGATTCCATGTAGTTAAATCAAATGGATAGATTCCTAAACGAAAGTTTTCTAATTCCCAAAGAATAAATTTTGAATATTCTCCTGTCCAAGCACGATAATAGTATCCTAACCAAGGATCAATTGTTGTATAATTAATACTAGTATTATTAAATATTTTTATACGATAATTAGGATGCAATAAATATGACATGCAATAATTAAAATTGGTTATTCTCATTCTTTCCACCATTTTTTCAATTGTGCAACTAATTGACTACTTAAATTTGAATTAGAATTTGTATTTCATAATTGAGCAATGTAACCAAAACTATGAATTACTTCGTGTAAACGTGCTTTGTCACTTTGTAATGTATCTAGAATCTTACAATATGGATATAAAATATCAATTAAAAGTTTAAGATTTTTCCAAAAAAATGTAGAACCAATTATTTCATAAATATCATTTTTTAAAGTTAATTCATCTCCTGCATATTTTCTAGTTTCTATAACTGGTGGTTCAAACTTGATTGCTAAAATCTAAGTAAAAAATTATATTTTTTTTTAATATTTTTTTTTTAATAATTAAATATAATTAAATTTACCTGTAATGCTTTTGTGTCTTTAAAATACTCGTACAAATATAATAATAACTGTTCTACTGAGTTTCTCCAGGTGCAACAATTGCAAAATATTTATTATATTCTTCATATTGTTGATCTTTTAATTTTGAAACAAAAAATTTATTGTTCGAATTTTTAAAAAAAGATGCAAGCCGTATTGCCTTATCTATTAATTCTTTGAATTCAATGGATTCTTTAAATATTTCACCAATACAAAGATTTACTTGATGAGCAAAACGTGGAAAAAAAATTATTGATCTATTTTTAATTTTTAATCGGCATCTATATTATAAATTTTAATTAAAATAGTTATTAAAACAATAAAAATAATAAAAA
>CAJVPK010001082.1:0-15932 GCA_910592015.1 Diversispora eburnea | reverse complement strand
ATAATTTTGAATTTTGATAATTTGTAACTTATTTGAAATTGATAAATTTAATTTTATAATTTGTAACTTCAAGATAATAAAATAATAAATATTGAAAATATTAAATAAAGGTTATATTAAAATAATAAAACATGTAGTTAATAAAGGAATAATGAATATTATGGAATTAAATACTTGGTTATATAATTGTATAATGTTATTATTCCTGAGTTAATGAAATTAATTATAAATTATTATTATAAATCCTGAACTTTGAATATTATCTTTAATTATCCATGTTAATTATTATTCCAAGTTGATAAAATTAAAAGATGATTAATAGATGGATATTAATACTAAAAGATGATGATAAACTTGAAAAAATATTGGAATAAATTAGATGAAAGGTCTAATTCCCTTTCTAAAATAATTGAATTAGTGATGCCTTCTAAAATAATAAAACAATAGTCTTACTTTTGAGAAAGAATTATAAATTCCTTAAAAAAACCATTAAGTTACTCTTTTGGTTTAATCTCAAGGGAACCAGAAACCTCCAGTGACAATGCTTATTCATAACAATCAAGATAATACTTTAAGCCAGAAAAAGATTTTTAAAATTGCAATTGTGATCAATGTAATATATAGAGCAGGACATGAAAAATATGTATCAGAGATTTATCTTGTAGCCTTGATTATCAAATATTCAATTGCATGATCAAAGATGACAATTAATATTGACAATTATATTACAAGTTTGAGAAGTTATTATCAGTTTCAAAAATGGTTAGAAGAGTTGTCAAAAAATGAAAAATTATTATCCAAAGGTTTTTTATTTCTTGTTTTTGATAATAAACAAAGAGGACAAAAAAATTATCTTAATTGAGAATTTAATATAGTTATTTTTCATATTGTTATCAGTTTTGTTGCTTTTAATATGATATTACACTGGTTGAAAATTGATAAAACATACACATATCAGGTATCCGATATGTGCATGGTGTGTCCCTAATATCGGACATATATCGGATACCCGATAGGTGTAGAAAATATTTTATATATATATCGGGTATCCAATAAGTGTAAAAAAATGTTTTCTACACTTATCGAGTACCTGATATATACCTGATATTAGGGACACACCATGCACATATTGGGTACCCGATATGCGTATGTTTTATCAATTTTCGACCAGTATTATAAAATAAGATTCAACATACTAATCCATCCTGAATATTTGATTCTCTCAATAGGTTACAATGTGAAGAACTTTTTAAAATTAATTCCAAATGTAGGATGTTCTTAATAGAGAATTATATAGTTTTTATCTGAAATTTTTAATTTATTGTCTGAAGAAAAATCATCTGTTATTAATACTATAAACTCTTTAATAGCATCTGCAGAAATTAATATTACCTGTATAAAACAGTGTCTTAATTGCCATCAAAAAAATATCGAGAATCGAAAACAGACATGTCCAAAATGCAAAACGTGATTGCTTACATTAGTAGAAATTCAAAAAGAAAAATTAATTAATATTGAGAAAGAAACTGTTGATCATTCAATGATGTCACTTATATTTAAATTTTGTAACTTTAATCAGGAATCAAGTGCTATGCTCTCTTCTTGAATTAGTCTCACTCAATAACCAGCTGATCATGGAATTAATATTCCAGAGATCTATATTTCTGATCCAATTAATTTAAACCTCAACTTAATTGCAAATGTCAAAAAGGTTCTACTTCATATAAAAAAAATATCAGGTATTAAAGATAGAATGAAAAAATAGATAGCTGTAACCTGTGATGGTGTCCCATATTACCATGCTACCAAAATAAAAAAAAAATTCTCTTGGTTAATTCTTATCCTGGAACAATTACATGAGGAGATGAATATGCTTAAAGCACATGTAGAGCTGAATTGGTAATTCCATTTTTTAATTAAAAAAAATGATTTTTATTAATAAATTATATTTTTTAAATTGATAATTAGGGAAATCAATTTAAAACAATTTGTGATTTGCCAAGGTTATCAGATGGATAATCAACTTTCTTTTTTTAAAAAATGTATTGATCACCATAAGTCTTGAGATTCAATTTGCAATATATATCATCAAGCAATAGTCATGGAACTTATGTAGTCATATATAAAAACTCATTTTAATCCTTTAGTTGAAGGATATATTGCCTGGGCTAAAGAGCAACAAGATCCACTTTATCAAATAAAATATGAACAAATGTTTGTTTATCTTCAAGTAATTATTAACTATCGGAAGGCCATAAAAACCAATGATCCTCTTCTAAAAAGAGCTGCTAGAAGAATATTTTTTTCAATTTGGTCTCAAGGCGTCATCCTATTTATTTCCTAATAGAATTTTCGATGAAATTCAATTGATGTAGCTATATCTATAAATATGTGAGGTTATAGAAAAATATTGTGTTGTATCTAGGTTGGGCATTTATGAGCAACATCAAGGATTGGATACAATTTTGGAAGAAGTGAACAAAATGCTAAAGACTTTAATATCTCCTGTTCCACAGAATCACCATTGGAAGATTGCAGCTCATAATTGTAAAAAATTCTTCAAAGTAAGTTATTTAATTTATATTTTTTTACTGTTTATATTTATTTTTACAATTTATAATTTACAAATTATATATATACTTTTAGCTTCGAAGTAATTTATTTAAATCAATTGGATACAATGATCTTCTATTACCAGGATCGAGAACTCAGCCAGAATCAACTATAGAATGCCAATGATTTGAATTCATCTGAGAAGTCACGAATTTGTTGATCCAGCAAACACAAGAACTTCATATCAAAGCCTAGGAAATGATGAATTGAGTGATCAATTAAAAAATTTTACTTATTTGACAAAACAAGCCTGAAAAAATTATATTGTTGAAATATTTATTAACCAAAACTCATCTTCTTTCTTTAGGAAAATTCCGATTAAAAAACAAGAAGCAGATATGCAAAACAACAAAGAAAACATGACCAAGGTAGAAATTTCATTAAAAATAGAAACCCTCCTTGAACAACTATCTGAAACTGCTTGGAAAAAATATTCTGGATTTAGATTAAAAAAGCAAGACGAATTATTAAGTATTTTACAGGAAATAAAGTGTTTATTTAACTCGGATAACAAATTTAATAATCAAGATTCATTAAAAAATTCATAAAAAAATTTGTAAAAATAAATGTATCATGTTCATTTTATTAAATAAAGTATATTTTTTAAATATAAAAAAAATACAAATAAAATATTTATATTGATTTTACTTTTGTATATTGCTATATTATTTAATTTACTAACTTTTTGCATGTAAATTTAAATATATTAATATCATGTGGTCAGTATATTAAAGTGAATTCAAGCAAAGTAACTCGCATTTAAAATTTTTTTATATTAAATTTTTTTTTATGTTGTATGTTGCAAGTTATATTATTTAATTCCGGTCTATTTTGTTTTATTATAAAAAGCTTCTATTAAGCGATTACTAACTTTTTACATGTAAATCTAAATATATTTATATCGTGTGGTCAGTATATTTAAAGTGATTCAAGCTCGCATTTAAAATTTTTTTTTATATTAAATATTTGTGAAACATTAAAGATCTAGAAAAATCTGATCAGCGTTCCTTACTTAATAAGGTGTGATCGTCAGTAATCCGAATTTGGTATATTCCCTGACTGGAATGGTGAAAAGGGTGAAAATGAAGTGGGTAGTATAAGGTAAATGAATAAGTGAAGATAAATGGGTAATAAGTATTGATAAGTAATCTCAAGAAAAGAGAAAGATGAGAAGAAGGAGGGGGCGACGACAAATAAAGAAAGATTATATAGATGAAAATTAAAGGTAACGGGGTGTGATGGATGGGAACAAGAGCAAAAACGCGACAATAACGAAAAGGATAAAAAAAATAGTAACACACTCCTCTTTTTATGTTCGAGCTCCCGCAAGAACTCAGGAACTCGAAGTGGGGGGTTGATGGTTCACTCTTGTTATTCATTTATTCCTGCTTCTGTTGTTTCTTTTAACAATTCTTGAAAGTCATCATCTGATATACATATTTCTTTAAATAATTGAGAAATCATCCCGGATGTAGAAACTTTTTGTTATCAAACTTACAAAAGCAACTAAAAAGAAATATGACATTTACTTTTAAAACAGTAGGTAAATTATTATTATCTATAGATATTTATTACAATAAGAAACTTACTTTACAATATTTAATAGTTGAATTATGCAAAGTCTAAGTTGAATGAAACTATTGACAAATGCAAAAAATACGTGCAGTTTGTATCTGTTGAAACGATAGATATGGTAGAAAATTATGTGATATTGATTTCATTCTCTTGTGGTCGGAGTAATGAGCAAGTTAACAAGCAAAAATTCGTGAGGATTTGTAAATTGGTTCTTTAAACAATATTTAGTTATATAATCTCTTTAGTCATGAATATATTTTTTAGTACGGAAGTTTCTATAAGGAAATTAAGAAATAGTACACCTGTTGATAATAGTGATAATTCGGCTGAAACAATGTGATGACATATGGAATAATATTAAAAGGTATCTATATTAATTTTAGCAGAAGATCGATAAAAGAAAACAGTGAGAATCTATATTTTCAAATAATCTTGCATTATAATCATTTCCTGCTCGCGTTAAGAAATCTACAAAATAGATGACGCACAGATCAGGCCACGATCAAAATGGTCTAGTACTGAGTATATAGAAAACGCACACCTCAAATTCTAGTATTTTCCACAATCTTCTAAATCTCCTTTCTGCAAAAATTAAAAAAAATAAAATAACCGTAAATATTTTACCTTTAATAACCTTCATTAGTGGATTGATCGTTAACACCATTCAAAGTAGTAATTTTAAAATAATGAATAGTTGAATTTTAAATATAAAATATTCACATCTTTAGAACTAATCATAATATTATCAAAATCATATTATCCATCATAACCCTTGTACCAAAATTGCTTTATATCTTCTATAAAAATTTGATGATAAAATCTTTTTGTTAAAATTGTATCAATCGATATAATATTTTCCGAAGATGTTAATACTGTGCAAAATAAACTAAGTGTGGTTGAATCTGTAAAAATAATACTTGAGGAAGTATCTTAGCTAAACATCTCTAACAGTTCATTGGTTAGTCCTTGTTGATTAATACTCGAGTGGATTAGTTTCTGAATAATATACTAATCTTTGAGTTGTAAGTAGAAATTCCTCATTATTATTATTATCATTATTATTATCATCTTATCGTTATTATGATATTTTCGATGAGCTATGCTGATTACAATTTGAGATCGCAATACATTAACTTTGTCGTTAAATTCGAATAAACATCTTGAAATTAATCCTTTGAAATGATGGATACAGATTTAATTGACATATTAGGTAGCGGAGGTGGAGGTTGGACAACATATTCTTCCTTATGTTATTATTATTTCTCACAATCATCATCATCATCAAAATCTTTATTATTTAATGATTGTATTCTAGTAAATCCTTTACCTTCAATTCCTAAAATTTATTATCAAGTCTCATAAGGTCATATAATTTGTATAATTCCTATTTATAATAATGGATTCGTTGAGTATTCTTAGATGTGAATGATGGATTGAACGATTAAAAATATTGATGATTTCCTTTTCATAAGATTGAAGTCTGTGTATGGTGATCATCTGAACTTCAGTAATCATAATAATAATATTATTATTAATAATGGAACAAGAGAAATAAAAAGACGAGACGAGAATGGAGATTATGGGCTCTTTGGAAACGAAAACTTCAAACAGTTTTAACTTTTCATATCTCTTATTTTTGATGCACCGAGATGCATTAAAATTGCCGATCCAATTAATAATGATTCCGATAATTATTGAAAATTATTTTATAAAGACTCAAGTGATCTATAATTACCAATGTTTTTTTGCAATTATTCGAGAACTGAAGAGATTTTTTTTCTATAATAAGAAAAAATAATTCATTGTCTTTTTATTGACTAACCTCAATTACGGTATACGAAAAGTGAAAAGCTATTGTTATAAATAATAATTAGAAATTCTTATATTGATGAACGAAATTTCGATCGCATATAAAAGTTATAAAGATAAGTAAATTTTGTAATAACGATCAAGGGATTGTTGTTGATTTGTATAATGATTTTAAATATAAATAGACATGTGTCGCGTTTTTCCTTGACTTTTTCATTCGCCATATTTTTTTTTTCAAAAGATTATTATTAGTTTTAAGGAGTTAATGCAAGTAAACAAAGGAGTAAAAATGTGCAATGCTTCACGTGTAGTTGATTATAAAAACTGAGGATTTTTATTTGGTCTTAAAAAACAATTTACAACAATTTACAAATATTTTGATATTCATCCATTTCACTCCTTACTCCATTAAATCTATTCCATATCCATCTTGGCATTTTTACGTGTGTAAACAAATATTCATTTTAAATAAACCGTATAATGAGAAGAAAATTATATATATATTTCCTCCTTTTTCCTGTAATTTATTTAAAATTATTTAAATTATTTCGCGTCTTTATCTGGCATATTTTTTTTTTAATTGGAACTTTTCAACAAAAGCATCTGAAATTAATAATAATAAATCGCTTTAATTAAACGCGTCATTATTATTTTATTATTATTTATTATTTAATAAATCTTTCTCAAGAATTTATTTTTCATTTTATTCAAAAAAGAATTTGTCTATTTATTATAACTATTTATCATTCCTACGTTTTCATTTTTATCTCAGAATAAATCTATCTATCATATCTTTCTTTTATCTTTTACTTACGTTACTTATTACATATTTACGTGTAATAACCATACCATAATAAATATTTCATTTATATTTCACCTAAAATTCAGCATTGAAGGTCTTTTCATTTTAATTTTTAAACTTTTTATTTAATTTTTTTTTCTTTTATTTTAAATAAATTAATAAATTAATTTTTGTTTAATATTTAATATTTTTTATATAATTTATACATTTGTTTTATCAGAAAATATACTTTTTACCTTTGTTAAGTTGAGCAAAGACAAGGCAATCTAGAAGAATTGTATACTTAACCTCATAATTTCTTTTAGATATTTCACTTTTATTATACTTTATTGAATTATTTGACTTCCCATTCAACTTATTACATTCTTTTAACAAACAAACAAAAAAAATAAAATAAATTTAAATTAAAAAAGATTAGACTGTGCCTGAAAAATATATAATTTCATTGCAAACAAATATATTGCAAATACTGAAATATAAAAAATATAACAAATATAGTAGTTGATGAAATAACAATTTTTGATGCCTAATACTTTAAGGCTTCAAATTTAAAGTTATAAGGAAAAGCGAGAGAAAATATAATTTAAAATAAAAATATCGAAGAGTACATTACGAGTTCTTCAAATATAAATGATATCAAGCCTCTTAATATAGATGCAAAATTATATAATTGCATTTCCCATTCACTAATTTTTGCTTGATCAGTTACTTTCACCACACCACACAAAAGAAATGATGGACTGGATTAAATGGGATTGTGAAAAAAAAAAGTTCGTACAAGTTTCTTGAAGAAGAAATATCAAATTTAATTCAATTTATAAAATAAAGTTCAGTAGTAGTTATTTTAGTTTAGTTAGAGTTTCTATAAAAATTATTTTAAAGTGTTTAGTTTTAGATTTATCCGAATAAATGCGAAACTATTATTAGATTATTATACTTTTCATTTATTTGGATTTTAAAGAAATAGCTTTAATTAATTTATTAAATAATTATTACACTTTAATTATTACAAATATCTCAAACTCAATCAACCAGTTCAGGAAATCAGTGATAAAGATTAGACATCCCTTTTTCATCTTCGACCTTTCAAAAATGTGAGGACATGGCACAAGAAGTATGCTGTCCCAGAAACAGTCTATAATATATAAAAAGTATTAAAGAAATTCAAAAACAGATTATATATAAATAATAAGTATTATCTTGCACTTGACTTTCATATAAGCTTTAATATATCCAAAATAATTAGTTTTTAATGATCTAATAATAAATTGATCCTTGAGTTAACGTTGACTTGCACTTTTTATTAGATAGAAATATATCAACAATAAAGATTTTATAGAACAAAAAAATAATCATCATTTTTAGAGGTGACGGATATATAAAAATATACTCCCAAAGGATCTATGATCCAGAGAAAATGATAATTTTTCAACATTAAAATGGATAATTGGAGCTATTGAACAAGATTGGAATCCAAAACTTGTCAGAATCTGCAAATATTATATTATTATCCGATTTTTTTTCATACTGAAGACTCATTCCATCATATAATTGTCAAAATCAAAAAAATTAAAATTCTCATTTTGATGATAAACATTTGTAATGTATGATAGTCGTTTAATGGAGATGCTTGAAGTCAGGTGATAAAAAGTTAGGCAAATTAAGTTAGAGCATATGTTGTTTGATTTCGACAAGTTGATTACTTGAGTTAATATATCTTTGACCGCCACAGAAGGCACTTGAGCAGTGACAAAACACTCCTCAAGATCACATCTAGAACTTAGATCTAGATTAATTTAGTGTTACTTACCACAAATTTATTGATTTCAACACAGCATCTAAAAATAATTTATTATTGATAGTGATGTTATTTATTTCAGCACAACACCTAAAAGAAGGATAATTTATTATTGATAGTGTTGTTATTGGTTTATTGACTACTTATTACAAATTGTTTGATGAAAATTAAAAAAAAAGAAAAAGGATTTGAATTTGTATAGAATTATAAAACAAAAGCTAATGATTATTACAAAGTATGCAAGTTGGTTGAGTCACTAAAATGGATGAAAAAGTTGATCGAGGCATAGCAACAAGCGTAGATAAATATATGCATAGCATAAATTGCTACAAAAGTTTTTTATGTTTCAAAAGACGAAATGTATAATAGAATCAAACAAAGGAAAAAAATATTTTCGCAGTACATACTGACTCAATTCACTAGGTGACATTGATGTTATAGCATGAAATATCAATTCATAACATGAGATGTTATAAATTTTTTGCATAGTATGAGTTATGCAAGTTCAAATAACATGAGTTTCTATAAGATTAATTCAAAGACATAGAATAAAATTTTTACTTTTAAAAATGAAGCAAAAAAGCAAAGTTGCTCTTGCTAATGAGAGGAGTAAAGCTTCAATAACGCGAGTTCTGGAGCTCAATATTATTTTTAAAGCACGGCAACGTAAGAAGCTGCAACAACAATATTCATTATTAATTTTATCACTTAATTAAAATTAATTATTCAATTTACTATTACACTATATTATTATTATTACACTTTAATTTTTCTATATTATTGTTACACTAGAATATATTAAAAAATTATATTTAATATAATTAGTGATTAATAGTCAAAGTTGAGATAGTGTACCCAGATTGTTCAAGTTGGCATTTGACTAAGTAGAACTCATTATCATTAAAATATCATTCAATGAAAATTAAAAGAACACAATAGAAATAAAGTTTTATTACTTTAATAATATTAAGCGTCAATTTAAATGTCATGCTTGACCAAATTTTTTCAATAATATCATAACTTCTGACATCATAATAAATAAATACATAGAAAGTTTTGGAGGGAAGAATTCAGATTTAAGTTACTAGTTATGAGGGCAAAAGGAGATGAATAATTATGAATTCGAGGCAGTGGAGTTATGTAGACTTTTTATATTTGACAATTCAATTGGTCCACATAATTCAACACAATAAGAGAACATATAATATTTCTGCTGGCTGTCCATGAAATTATGTCTTTTGACAAATATATTACTCCCGGAAAACTGTAGCTCAATTTTCAAGTAAATATTCAATTTTATATAATTAATTTAATCAATATTATCACTCAAGATAGGGAGACAAAAATTTTGAAAAATGATAAAAATTTCTTTTAGATTTTAATTATTATTATAAAAAATATAATTATAGATAAATCTCCTGAGATACCTAAAGGATTACGAAATATATAGATAAAAAAAATGTAGAAAAAATATTAGAAATATGATTAATATGATTTAAAGTAGAAAACAAGGATATGCATTTATAAAAATGTCATTTGAATAAATAATAACAATTGTTAATAATAATTTAAATTGTTTCACGTCATTTGTACACATCGCCAAAAAACAATTAAACAAAAGTACAAATAACAAATAACAACAATTTCAATTTCAAGAGTGATTAAATAGTATTGAATTATATAAGAATTTTTAAAAACTCACATATGTACGAATACACTTTTTTTTAAAAAAAACAAAATCTTACAAAATATTATTTTCATTTATAAAAGACTCTAAACAAAAATTCATAATTACAACATTCATATGTAATTGATGATGAAAAGACCGGAAAAAATGTTTCATACAACAATAGCATTTGGATATATTTCTGTTTTCCACTTTCACATGGTTTCAAAAAAAATAATTAATTAAGAAATGGTATTTGCTCATGGAATTATTCCATTCCACTTGGTATAGGAAACCTTTGTAAAATAGATGGAAAGTTGGATAGTGAACTTTATTGTAAAATAATTGAGAACTCTTTCTTGGTATAATTTTGCTAAGTAAGAAATCATTTTTTAACAATGAAATTTTCTTTTCTCACTTACTCGAAGATCAATCATTCTAATATGAGTTAATTCTTAAAAGTATTAATAAGAATTATTTCCACTACTTTCAACTATTAAAAGTCAAAAAAAAAAAAGAATAATAATCAAACATTAAATATTATAATTAAACCTTTTTTTTGAAAAGAAAAAGTTATTTTACATTTAGTAGTTTTTGATGGACTTATAAAAGATTTCAAGTAAAGTACTCTTTAATTGTTAATAGAAAAATTTCTAAAGACTCAGAATTAAAAGATGAAGTTAAAACTATCTATCTATTCCATATGTACATTATAATTTTCAAGTAAAAATTAACTATACATTAATACACAATGTGTGGAAATTTCTGTGATAAGTTGTCAAGTGGGAGAAAAAGTGAAGATATTCAGTGAAATTCTAAATTCAGTAGATAGAATGAATGGGAATAGGTTAGGAGAAAAGAAATTAATGTGACAATAAATGGAAAAAATTGGCAAAAAGGTTGTTAGATTTTCCACTTACCTAATCCTATTTTATTTGATTCGCTAATAAAAAAACAAAAATTGGCAGGACAGTTGTTATATTAATTATTTAATACTATACTACATTTTTCCACCACTTATTTACTATACTACATTTTTCTACCACTTATTTTGATTCATTTATAATAAAAACAATAAAAACACAACAACAAATAGAATATTTCTGGCTGATGATTTATTAATTTCTTTCATTTCATGATCTTAAATTAATTACACAATTTTAAGAATTTATCAAATGATCTTGAACAATAACATTTCGAAGAAGACAATGCACGCAGTTTGCTCATTTGAATGTTCATTTGAATGAATCCAAACATAATATTAAATTTTACATCGGGTACAAAAATACCAAATCTCTCCTTGGAATGAAAAATCACTTTTCATTAAAGTATAGTTGAAGTTCAAAGATAAAGTATTCGTTTTCACTTTTTTTTAATTTTTTTTTCATTGTCATCATCTGGAATTTTTTTAGTTATAATTTTATTTTATACATATTAAATGTTAAATCAATCTAAGTTATATAAAAAAGAAAACCATATGTTATGATTTAGTACTTTAAGAAGGAAAATTAGCTTATATTCAAAACAAACCAAGGGTCAATATCACTATTAACAGTGAACTAACCCCTCAGAGACAAAAATAGCATTTACATAAAGGTGATGTTTCTATGCTACAAAAAAGGGAATAGAATATGAAGAAGATAGTTTATTTTAATATTAATTAAGAGAGAGGTTGTTTATAAAAATTTTAAATGATAATGATTATTAATATGAAGTAGGTGAAAATAATATAATTTGAGCCTGAATTTAAAAATATCAAATAATAAGAATTTAAGTTTAAACTAGAATATAGTTCTGTATTTAAATGTTCATTTATTGTTTACTTATCAAGAGAATAAAAAACAAAAATCAACTGCCCAAAAGGGAGTGCCTTTAACTAATTTAACAAGCAAAAGATGAAGATAAAAAATTATACCAGAATTCAAAAATAATCACTCTCTTACTTGAGAATTAAAATTTAATTGAATTATTTCAAGTTAAAGAAAATTATGCAGGAAAACAAATTTAATTTTCTCATTTCTAAAGTCTAGTAAAAATAATGCAAAAAAATATGATTTGATTTCTTTCCAAGCCCACAATTAAAAGATAATTTTAGTATGAAATATTACTATTTTAAATGAAATGATTATAGTTATGGCCTACTGGCTAGCAATAATTTCAGCATTTTTTTTTTCAAATTTACTTTAGATTTTTTTACATTAATTATCCAGAATTATTTTTTCTGATTCTTTGATAAATACACAATACCAAATTCCATAAGAATATTTAATTAATAAAAACAAACAAAATTTAAAAACATTGGGATCTGTTATCACAGATGAACTTTTAAACCAAAGCTTGATAAATTTATTAGATTAAAAAAATCTTTTGATAATTTTGTTCTCTTTTATTATGGAGTACTCCAATTTGTTCTAAAGTTTACATTTTCAAATTCAGTAATCAATTGTTATACAAGAATAATCCCGCATATTAAAAACAATAGTTTTCAATTTTTTTACAATTATCACTTGTCCCATCACTTAAAAAAATAATAGAGCATTCAGAACTGCTTTAATCAAACAATATAAATAGGATTATATATAGAATACTGTGAAACTACTTTATTGGAAATTAAATCTAATATTTATTTATCACTGATTCATATAATAACTGTTATATAAATTAATGACACCCAATTAATGCATTTTATCTGAATCAAGGTAAATTTCAAAGAAAAAAATGAACAGCACCTATTATATCCCATGAATATAATACTCAGAATAAAGAGCAGATCAATTATGATATAGAATTTTCTCTTTATCAAAAAATTTTGTAAGTATAAATGATACAGATTTCATAAGAAAAAATGCAACTACAACAGAGATCTACTTTTGATTAGAATAATCTTATCCTATTAGTCAGACCTGTATAAAATAACATCATATATAATCACCAACTGCTTATAGTCACCTTTTTTCAGTCCCAATTTTTATATTTATTTTTCCTGTATACGATCACCTAATATATTTATTCTATATATAATCACTATCACCACTAGTCAAATTGAATTATAATCCTAACCTTTAAATATTCAAAATTGGTTAGAATGTATCCATGAATTCCTAATTACTTTTTTAAAATGAATAAAGGAAATCATTTTTAAAAATTATTATTTATTTTATAATTTTTTATAACTATTTATTCTTCAATTTCATCTCATTCTTTTGCAAAACCTTCACTGAATTAAGATTTCTTTTTTAAAAAACATTTTACCAACTAAATCTGTATCCAATTGGGTTTCTATTATAATTATATCATTAGTAGGTGAAATAATCTTTCAGATAAAACAGAGGTTGCTGGCAATTTTGAATAATTTTGATATTTACTTGCCACCAATCTAATGGATTATATTTTCTAATACAACTAGTTTTGTCAAGTAATGATTTATTTCATCAATATCAGTATTTATATTTGATTGAACAATATTGATAATATTTCTTATGTGAATGTTGTTAGCCTGTATCTTTATTTTTATCTATTTTATCTATTATATTATTATTTTACTTAGTAATCAAATGACTTCTTAGAACAAAATCCAGAATTAGACACTGAAAATGAAGCATTAAAAATCAAATAAACAAATTAAATAATAATAATTATTATATATCATAGTATTATAGTTATTATTCATTAGTTAATCAATTTAGTCACATAATATGAATTATGGTTTCTTCTGAAAATCACTGTAACTTAATGTAAATCCGTAGTACAGACAAAGATATATGGATAATGCATAAACAAACATCTACAGACATAAAATCAACCAAGATTTGGATAAAATTTTAATGTATATAAAGGCTGAGTTTTCTCTCAGCTTTTGAGTTCTTAAGTTCTGGACTTGGACTTGAACTTGATTTTTTTAATATGTTACTCTAGTAATTAGGATAATTAATGTATTTTCTTAGTGTTGTTCTATTATCTTAGCAACTTTCAGTACTATAATCCTTGGTGATTATCTTAATGAATTTTCTTGGTGTTAATTAGTATTTATAAAATTGTACCTTGCTCCCAAATAAAATCACAACCCCAAAATTTTTTTATTAATTTGTATTATTTATATACAAACCCTAACCATTTTAACTTTATTATGTATAATTGCTTAGTGATCATAATATTTAGAGTTTTCCTGCTATTGATTATAGTTATCATTACCAAATTCTTTTGAAGGTAAAATTATTAACAATGTAATAAAAATTCTGCATCATTTATTAAAAGTATAGTTAAACTAAATAATTCTACAGGTGATAGATTATTTAGATCAAGTTTATTACAATATTTTTGAATTGTTCTCTTTTTTTATCTTCTGATTATAAAAATTCCAATAATTTATGACATCAATACATGTAATAGAGGAGCCATTAATCCTATTAAGGTTGCCTGTTGAAACCTGAAGGTTTTGCTAGCTAACAAAAACAAAACAGTTAAAACTATTTTGCCAAATGGCTTTTAAAAATGGAAAACTGAAAAAAGTTTTCCAGTTGGCAAAGGTTTTGCCAGATTTTTCTTATATAATTAATATAGTTTGCCTAATATATGTTATAAGTTTATAATTTGTATAAAAATAATTATAAAATTAGATTATATAATAGAAATTATTTTGAATAATATTTTTTCATTATATATTTTTATGATTATTTAAAATGCAATAACTTGACAAATATTAATGTCACAAGAATAAAATACATATTATTTTGTAGACAAGAGACAGGGCATTCTATATATATCAGAAATGATTTAGTAAAAAATTGCTCCATGTTTATAAATTGTGAATGAAATAAAAAAATAATTTTAATATATATATTTATTTATGTTATAAAATTAAAATATATATTATCTTGTAGTCAAAACTAGAGCTTTCTATATATCTTAGAAATACCTTGGTCATTTCAGATTAGCTGTAAATCACTAATTGAAATTTTGTATAACTAGTAAAGCAATTTTTCAGTTCTTTGCTTTTACCTTTATTTTTATATATTTTATTTTTATATATTTTACATTGTATATTTATTATTTTACTATTATCTATTATTTATTTCTTATTATTATATATAGTATTACAGTTGATCAATCTAATAGTCTGTGGTACAAATTAAATATTATTACTTAAATTAGTAGATTTCTAATTCTTGTAAATCTGTAGCACTAGAATACAAATTAGAATACAAGCCATAGTACGAGTTAATATTTCAGTTAAAGTACAAATTAAATTAACAGTTAAGATACTGCTGATGGTGATCTACCTTCAAGGGATACGATTAACTATTAGCTAAAAATACTGTAGCTAAATTAAAATATAATAAACTACTAACTAATCTATACTAAAGAGTATGATGTTTGAAGGATTTAGATGTTATGGATTTGTTCAAAAGAGGCAAGGCTATAAGATTTTTATAAGGATTTGACTAAACTATTCACAAAGAATATAACTAAACTAAACTAACTGATAATTCCTAATACTAAGTAGAGAATTATAACACCAAAACAATATACTGAGATCACAAAGCAAGATATAATTAACAAGGGTTTCAGTATTCCACCTAGGAATAATACAGTATTTCACTAAGAAATTATAATGGTATAAATAATAATTCACAAGAGTATTATTTATAAGGCAAATCACAAAGTATTTT
>CAJVPK010001081.1:0-15941 GCA_910592015.1 Diversispora eburnea | reverse complement strand
AGTGGTGCCTTTTAAAATAATAAAACAACAGTCTTACCTTTGGGAAAGGCCTATAAACTCCTTAAAAGAACTGTTAAGTCACGCTACTAGGTGGTTCTTGAGGAAACCAGGAACCACCGGTGACACCGCCACAGTATAATTTACTAACGATGTATGGGAACATTTTTTTTTACAAACATTATTATAATTATATTAACTGATGGAGTCTTGGCCATCAATTCCCACTTTGTGAATGTTAATGGATCGACTTGTCATCTAGATTAAATTAGTAATAGTTTAGTTTAGAGTAGATAGTTAGAACACAACATGTAAATTTAACATTTGTTTTATTTAATAAAGTATCTAACAAGACTCTAATTGTTAAAAAAAAATATATATATTAACAAAAGTAGTATTAATAAAAGTTATAGCTAAGAATATGGTACATATATAGTAAAAATTTTAGATTTTTTACTTGAAAATTGAAATTAATACTAATGATTGAATTTGAATATTTAAAAATTATTCCCTAAAATTTAATCATCAATTATTCCCTTAATTTTTAATATATAAGTCTAAAACTTTTTAAATAGGTGCACTAGATTCTTGAGATTAAGTTTAATTAGAATTGTTTTTATTGTAATATTATTAAATAAAAAATTTTTTCTTGTGACTGTTTGATAATTAAAATCAGATTTTTTTTATTTTAACCTTTAATTTTAATAAATTTCGGCCGTTTTTATTCACGTAAATTAAAATCAAAATTTTAACTAGATACTATGAAAAATGCTAATAATTAAAGTTGTAAACATCATTTCTGCCTACAATTCTATATAAGATAGTTAGCATCTATCTTTAATATCTATCAAGTCCGGTACAGGTAACGTTCAAAGATCAAATTTGTTTTTTTGACAATTTTATTGAAGTGTAATTTCTCCACTCGTAGGCATTCAATTTTAACAAAAATATTTCTTATGATAGCCCTAGTATTAGGGAATCTAATAAAAAAAAGTTTATACAATTTAAATTACTCGTGTATCACAATTAGCATTTTAAATTTAGTAATTTTTTTAGTAATTTTCAACTGTCCCATAACTTTTGATAACCCACTGTAGATCCTAAAGTCCAAGGAATCAACTACTTCCAATTCTTATGAAAAATAATTAAAACACATCGATAAGTAGGAAATTCAAAGAATCAAAATTGTTAATTGGATGAAAAGATGGTATTCAGTTTAAAAAAAAAAAAATTGCAAAATTCAAAATATATTTGTATGAGTTTACTGCGTTAAAATAATTTTACTGCGTTAAAAATAATAATTTACTGCGTTAAAATAAGTCTGTAACACTAGACTAGCTAGTATAAAATTCGTTAAATCTTTTTTTTTTCAATCTGAACCGACTTCCGAATTCATAAAATATATCGATTTAATAATGAAAGATATTTCTAATATTTCGTCGTCCTCGTCTACCCCAATAAATAATGGTGCGATTGAGTTAGAAAATTTTCGAAAACTCTGGCGGGAGGAATTGAAAAATAGACAAAAGAAGCCTTTAAGTCCTTCAAAAAAAACAACAAAAGCAACAAAAACTTTAGATATCATTGCTAGTACCAGTAATAGTAAGGTATCAAGGGAAATACAGGATCAAGATTCGCAAGTTGAGCTTGAGACAACTGTGACGTGTGAAGATTCATATTTCAAGGAAAATGACAAAGAAATTCAAAAACACAATGCTTTGGAACTTTATATTAGAGCTGTTATCAAAGAACAAGAAGGCAATTTGGGCGATGGTATTTACCTTTTAAATTTATAATATAATTAATTTAATTTATCTAATTTTTATCTATTTTTATCTATTTATTATCTATTTATTATATATTAATTTAATTTACAATTAATTTATTCATTATTTTAAAGCATTAAAGAATTATCGTCAAGCTTTAAAACTTGATGCAAGTGTAGAACATGCTTACAGAAAACTATTTCAAAATGTAGTTAATGGGAAAGATACAGAGAGTTTTGGTATTTCCGAAGCTTTTATTCGACATTTAGAAGAAGAACCAAAATTCGTTAATAGATTTCATGATATAGAAGAACAAATGATTCAGCCACAAAATTCTTCAAACCGTGAAGAACTGCATGATCCAATAATAGAATTATTTAATTTGTTAAAGAATGTTGAGCTTTATTATGAACCATTGAAACCAAATAAGCCAGTTTATATTTCCAGGCTTCCAAATGAATTAATTACTTGTATACTTCAACAATTGATAATGAATGGAGATGTAACTTCACTTGAGAGATTTGGATTGGCTTGTAGGAAATTTTGGTTATTATCAAGAGAAGCTTCATTATGGAAATATTTATGTCAAAAAGCTTATCGTGACATTAATTTGTCGTACGAAGCGTCAAATTTATTACAAGAAGAATATTTAAAATTATATGATAATGATTGGAGAAAAATGTATATTGAGAGGTAATTTATTATCATATTTATTATCATATTTATTATTATATTTTTTATATTTTTTTATTATTATATATTTATTATATTATTTATTATATTATTTTTTATTTATTATAATATTTTATTATTATTATATTATTTTATTATTGTAATTAGACCTCGAATAAGATTTGATGGAGTTTGTATATCAAAATGTCATTATTTGAGGTAAAGTAAATTAATAATATTTATAATATTTATATTTCTTCTAATAATTTTATTATCGAAATGAAAAGAATTATTTTATTAGAATTATTTATTTATTTATAATTAATTTTTTAGGCCTGGTTCGACAGAAATCTCTTGGAATCAACCAATACATTTAGTAACTTACTTTAGATATCTTCGTTTCTACCCTGATGGTACATGTATCTCATTATTAACGACTTCCGAACCGAAATTGTTAGTCAAGAATTTCTCTTATGAATATAAATCTAAAGGATTTATGAGAGGAGAATGGTCATTTGATGAATATAATAATATATTAAGAATAACTTCCATAGATCGTGATCTTACAAGAGTAAAATTTCATATGACTTTTGAATTAAGATCAACTTCACGAGGAAAGAATAATAAATTGAATTGGATATGTATGTTTTTCTATTTATTATTATTAAACAATGATTATTTAATATATATTTAATTTTTTTAATTTTTTTTTTAATTTTTTTAATTTTTAAATTTTTAAATTTTTTTTTTTTTAATTTTTTTTTAATTTTTTTAAATTTTTTTTTTTTTTTTATTATTTTGCAGCTTATTTTACTGAAAATGTTGATACTGAAGAAAAGGTTGAATTGAATTTAAGAAATGATAAGAATTTTTTCTTCAGCAAGGTGAAATTTTTGTTATCTAATAATAATTAATCATTTTTATTTTCTATTAATTAATATTAAATTAATGATAATATTATTATTGCATTTAAATTAAAATTAGGTAAAAAGTTATAATGTTGAATGGTAACAAAATCGTTATTTTTATTTCATGTTTCATAATTTATTTTAATGTAACTATATATTTTTATAATTTATTTTTATTTTTGTAATTTATTATTTATTTAATTAATTTATTCGATTAAATTTACAATTATTAAATTATTATCAAGTAAAATAGGGTCATAAATAGTCAATATTTTTCATAAATAATGAAAAACTTTATTATTTTGACATGTGTTTATTTTTTTTTCTTTGAACAATTATTGTGTAAAATTAAATCTTTTAATCAAATAAAGAAACGGGTGCTATTACCATCATAACTATTATGTTATCTTCTTTATTCTCCTATAATACCAATTATTTTCATGTTTTTTGTCGTATTCCAAAAAGATATGACTATTTAAACATAAAATCAACCTGACAGGAAATTCACTGAATGTACCGCGATTTATTGCGGCAATTTTTTTTTATATTTAGAGTAACGAACAACGAAAATTTGTAAATTTTTTCAACACGATAATATTTAATAATGTGACCATTGACAAGAAAATAATTCCGAAAGAAATATTAATTTAATTACAAATCAAAATCCATGGTTGACAATATTTTTTATTTTGAGACTCAAAGATATTAGAAGATGTTAGCTATTGGTTAGGATTTATTGTTGTTATATATCAAATATTGAATTTATTGGCAACAGTAAAATATTTTTTAAAGCTATTATAATTTAAATGTAACGAATCAAGATTTCCGAATTTATGTATGCACGCATTTATTGTTTTAATTTTAGTTGATCTTTTGTGTGCATACATCATCATCAAAGAGAATATGTTTTATCGATTTTCATTGCTTTTTTTGGGTGAATTTTCATTGTTTTTTTTTTTCGATGTTGCACTTAATTTGTGTAATAGGCTTTGTGATATAAATAAATGAGTTTTATATTCCGATACTACGGATATTCCGAAACAATTGAAATATTTAATACATAATTTCTTTATTAAAATAGCACATGGAATAAATTGTTTCATAAAAAAATAAAGTATTTATTAAAGAAGGAATAAGAGATTTTTGACTGAAATAAGGAACTCCATTGCCTTTTTTTTTTAGAAAAATTTGGGACTGATTTCTAAAACTATTCTCTTGCAAAAGTTGAAGCATCTAGGTTAATCTATATATAACTCTATGCATTATATCATTTGCAAACATTGCATTGACTTTGTTTAAAATAGTAAAAAAAAAATGATAAATATGAAATGAGAATTTAACTTTGAATGAAAAAAAAAATTCTCAGATTCAAAAAAAAATTTTTTTACTAAATATATTCAATAACTAACTTAAATTTATTAAATAAACAATGTCGACGAGTACAGTCAACAAACATAAATTTAGTTTATTTAAAAAGCTGCGTAAATTTAAACCGAAATTTTCCTTATTGTTATGTAGCACAAAACCTAAATCTAAAAACAACCTTCGTAAAACTGCCGATGCTGCTGCTACTAAAGAAAATTTAGAAAATCAAAGAAATCAGTCTGTAGAAGAAAATATCGATAATTCATCTAGAATACACCCACCAGATATAACAAATCTCAATAAATTTATAAATGAAGAAAGAGAACAACCAGAAAAAACGAATACCGTCACTACAAAAAACGTTCCTACAAAGTTGAATAATTTCTTTAGAAATTCCAAGATTTTTCAAAGTATTTCCATATTGGAACCAAGGTAAATAAAAATTAATAAATTAATTATTTTTTTTTTTTTTATTCGAAAAATTTTCCGTTAAATAAAAATTTCATTTTCTAATAATTTAATAAATTTTATATTTTTTATAGTCCTATTCATCCAGTTCCTCTAAAACTTAATGTTGGTGGCATTCTTTATATCACCACTCAACAAACTCTTTGTATTTATCCATCTTATCTATCGGAACTTTTCTTCTTATTTCGATCCCCAAATCCAACGACCTTCAATAATAATAAATCACATCAAAATTATTATAATTATCCAAAACAACCACAAATTCCTTGGCCGGAAGAACTTTTTATTGATAGAGATGGTTCAATATTTATTCACATTTTAGATTTTTTACGTACTTCAAATTTACCAAAATTATCTCTTTCCATATTAAGAAAACTCGAAATTGAAGCGAAATTTTATGAAATTAAACCATTACAAGCATTGGTAGCTCAACGAATATCTGAACATTTAAATGCGCCTAAATTTAAAATTATTCCAATTCAAAAATTTAGTAATCAAAATTCATATGATGATTTTTTAAATAATCACGAGTTACCATTCAAAACTCCATTTGAGACTCCATCCGAAAAAGATAATGATAGTGCAGCTGGTGTAGGTAAATGTAATGAAGATGTTGAATGCATTGAAGATGATGATACACACACACAAAGATGTTTCTCACCAACTCCAAACAAGTTCTTATCTATCAACAACCATTTTCAACAGGATAATGAAGAAGATATGTCAGGTTCATCATCATCTGTAGAAGTTCCTATCATTTATCATAATCCAAACAATCAACCTGGAAATTTTGTCAACCTAAATAATCTCAATAACTTTGACTTTAACCATCTCAATGAATCAACTTTCAAATATGATAACAGTAATAATAATAATGATAATTATATTGAAAATGATATAAATAGATTTAGTGATCAATCTAATTCAACAGTCTTTACTTCAAAATCTGAAATTTATAATTTTAACGATCACAATTTAGATGGTGAAATTCCAATAATGTTAAAAGGAATTGAAGAGAATGACGAAAGCGAAAATAATTTATCAATTCCTGAATATGATTTTATAACCATTTTAACCGTTCCTAATTGTAACAATTCAATTAAAAATTCACAAAACATTAACGTCTTCGACGAAAATCTAAATAGATATTATAATGAGAATAACAAAATTTTTTTTGATGAAGTAAATAATTCTCTACATTGTAAATGTGAATATTTAAATTGTGATTGTAAACCAAATAGAAAATTTATGACTATGATGATATTTAAACGTAGAGATGATTAATTAATTATTTATCAGTTAATGACAAATATTTAATTTGACATTTGTATATTTTGTAGAGATATGACTTCATTTTTTTTATGAAAAATAACACTTTATCACATATGAAAGCATTAGCATTAGAATAGATTTTTTTTTTTTGTTAAATACGAAAATAGAGAAATTTCAAAAATTCAAAAATTGTATAAATTTTTAAATGCAAAAAAAAAAACCAAATAAATATATAAATATTTTATTTATTATTTTAAAAATCGAAATTCTTATCATAAAAAAAGTGCTTATAAATGAATCGTACTTATATAAAGGTTTTTTTCTGTGTTCATAGTAATAGGCTTTAAAATATGTATGCTTATAAAAAGAATTTTTATATGTGCTTAGCTTATAGATAGAGGGATTTGGGTATAATTAACTCATGTAACTATGCCATGTTCAACATATACAGTGATAAATTTGAGACTGAAATAAATATAAACGATCTATAATTTTCTTTTCGATTTTAGAAGTGAATAATTTGATGTACGTATCAATCTCACATAATTTATTTTTTTCGAATTTTGTTCTGTTTTAAATCTTCCAATTTACGTTTAAAATCAGTAACAAGAATTTATTTTTTTCATCGTTGTCTTTTGATATCTGAATATTTAATGCCATTTTTTTCTAATTTAATTTGAGGATTTGAAGATCACGATGAAATTTTTTTCTTAATTCAGCAAAGCCCATGTTGAATTTCTCAAGACTGTTGAAAGTGATTTCAAGTGTATGAACTAACTTAGGGCACTTTATCACGCCAAAACTTAATTTATTAAATATATTTGATTTAATTTTACAGTTTAGCATTTGTTTAATCGTGATAGAAAATCTTTCACATTATAATTAATATACCAGTGAC
This sequence comes from Diversispora eburnea, assembly GCA_910592015.1. Lineage (NCBI taxonomy): Eukaryota > Fungi > Glomeromycota > Glomeromycetes > Diversisporales > Diversisporaceae > Diversispora > Diversispora eburnea. Next base: position 8,595 of record CAJVPK010001081.1, on the reverse strand, counting down.
CAGAATGGATATCTGTTGATGGTAAGTTGCGTTGATTTTCACCATCTTTATAGAGTTCTTGCACAGTAAAGCGATATAACCGCTGCACACCAGTTGTAGAGGATTCCGACCGTTCTATATGCCAATCATCAGTTGTTGTCTTGATACTTTTATTCTTTCTATAATTGTACATAGGACCTCCCGCCATATTTTGTCCAAAATTTAAATTGACACCCAAGTTTTGCTCACAATTTACTGGATGATCAACAGAAGTAAAATATTTCTGTGGCATATATTTGTTTTTTAATGAAATCATATTAGATCTGTCATTAAAAGTTGTGAAGTTTTTGACATATTTCATTTAACATTCTTCCTACTCCGCATGAAACTAAATACACTTTGAATTTCAAAGTATTTTCAGGCGGTAAAAATTTATGATCAAGGCTAACATTTGCCCAAAGTTTAACATTGATATTAAAACTTTGGGATTCATTTTCATAATTTTTATAAATAACCCTTGCTTCAGATGAAACCTCTACAAATTCATCCGCATTTTCTTTCCCACTTACACTTCCACCTTCACCTCCATCTCCGTCTGCATTGCTATTTCTATTTCTATTTCCATCAACACCATTGCCATTTTCGTTGCTATTTCCATCAACACCATTACCTTTTTCATTGTAATTTCCATTGCTATTTCCATCACCACTATTCCCATTTTCATCACCATTTCCATTAGTACTTTCAGCGTTCTCATTTCCATTTCCATTTGCATCTCCCATCTCCACGTCACCATCTGATAAATTATTAGCAATTTCACTAGATATGCTTTTATTTCCATTTGATGGATCTTATGATTATTATTACTATTGCCATCTGTATCTTCTTCCATGGGCTCCACCATCTATTCTTCAATTTCAAATCTATCATCAAACATTGCCGAAAGATTTTCTAAAACTTGGGCTTCAAGCAATTTAGAAACATAACAGGCAATACATGGTATGGAGTAACCTTGTCGAAAATTAGGTCCCACCGCAGACACAGGTTGTGATTTTAGAATATTCTCAATCGCATCTTTTTGTTCAAGCAATAATTTTTCAAGATTTTTAGTAGCTGTTGTACCGAGCATGATAGTTCTTTTTACCGAGAAAAAGTCAGTTTGACTTATATCTTCAGAAGAAAGCATATCATTCGATTCTAAAAATTGAAACCAATCAAGAATATCGCCAAAAACTGCATTATTTATGACAGATTTTTCATTCATCTTGGGTTCTTATTGCATTTTTTTTTCTCTTTTATTCTTTTAAAAAACGGATTATCTTCGTCTGCTACGCAAATTTAAAGATTGCAAATGATTTAAAAAATACAATATTAAACGCAAATTATTAAGAGATCCAAGACCATTTTTTTATGTTTAAAATATTCAAAACAACAGCGGCTTATTATTGAAAATATGCTTACCATGTTTTAGGAAATGCAAATACCTGCTAATATATATTGCTTGAGGATGTTTTTCCCTTGGATCATATCGAATGAATTTCTCATTTACTTTATTAACGGCTGCAATTCAATTTGTTTTTCTAATTCATAATTACTTTCACAATATTTTTTCAATTGGATTTTTAATTCTTTAACAGTAAAACGATTGCAAGGTTCAGTATCCCAACATTTTTACATTTTTCCATTATATCTTTAAGCAATTGAGGGATTTCGCATTTAATCTCAGGTTTAAATCCATTACAAATTGAACTTACAAGATTTATGTGGAATATTATAGTATGGTGGATAACTAGTAAAAACTTCTAACATGACCATACCAAAAGCATATATATCTGATGCTCGAGTATATTCTCCACCTTTCAATATCTCAGGAGCTAAATATGGAATAATACCATAGATTTTTTTGGGATCATTTTCAGAAACTGGTTTACATAATCCAACATCTGTAAAATAAACATCTAAGGATTCTTTGACTATATTATCAGGATGAAAATTTTTTTGCATTAAACCTTTACAATGAATTCTAAAAAGTTTAAAGGCAATACGGTATAAAATATTAATTTTATCTTTCCAAGTTAAATGATTAAACCTCTTATTTAATATATTTCGAAGACTTCCCTCTGAAGCATACTGCATAACTATCATGTAATCATTTTCCGCAGGATTTTCAGTTATTCCATATATTTTGATTGCACCTTCAACTTGAAAATTGAGTTAATTTTTAAACTAAAGTATAATTAAAATTAATTATTGTTTACTCAAATGATGAAAATTAAATAATATAAAATATTTTACTTCTTCTAAAAATGCACTTTGATTTGTAGAAGTATTGAACCTTTTTAAACAAACATATCTTGGTCGTGATCTTAACCATCTTTTTTCTCTATGATCCCAATTATCAATACATCCATCGAGCCATATTGCCTCATAGACAGTACCAAATCCACCATTAGCAAGGTATTCAACAATCTCAAATCTGTCAAATGGAATCCACTCAATAATTTCTGTATATTTGTTTGCCTTTAGTTGCGTTTGTCGAATAAGCTCGTCTATTTCATTATTTCCACTTGTTCATTTATCAAATTCACTTTGAAATCTTTTGCTATTACATGAGTTGCAATATCTTGATCCAGTATTATTTGGTTACATTCATTACACTTTCCGTTCCAGCTAAAAAAAATTATTAAATTAGTTTAAAAGTTTTTCAAAAATATGAATCAATGTACTCACATAATATGCATGTAATTAATTTAAGAAATGTTGTAATGTCAAATTAATTTAAACTTTAGATTTCAAGATTTAATTATGAATAAGAATACTTACAAGCTAATTAATTAACGTGAGAAAACATTTGATTAATAATTGATTAGAGAAGTGCTATTTAATGTTACGTTGGCTTGAGCTAATTAATCAATGTGGCAAAAGTTTGATTAATAATTGATTGGTAAGGTATTTAGTGTTTGATTTACTGATGCTTTAATTTCGATGAATGATTTTTTACTTTTATTAATTAGTTAGTAAGTATTTTGATTCATGATTTTTAAAACAAAGTTTCAAGCCAACTTAACATTAAATAACACTTCTCTAATCAATCAAATGTCTGTCATAAGCCTGTAAGTGTTTTGACTCATAATTTTATTAAAATCAAAGTTCACGCCAACTTAACATTAAATAACACTCCTCTAATCAATTAGACACAAACATGTAAGTGCTTTTATCCATAATTTTTTTAAAATAAAAGTTTCAAGCCAACTTAACTTTTAAAAATCATAGTTTCAAACCAACTTAACATTAAAAAAAACACTTCTCCAATCAATTATTAATTAATGCATATATTATATTCCAGTGCGTGAGTATCAAAATTTAACACTTCTCTGATCAATTATCAATCAAATGTTTTTAGAGAAGTGATATTTATTGTTAAGTTGGCTTGAAACTTTGATTTTAAAAATTATGAATCAAAACACTTACATGCTTGTAACAGACAATTGATTAAGAATTGATTAGAGAAGTGTTATTTAATGTTAAGTCGGCTTGAAACTTTGATTTTAAAAATTGTGAATCAAAATACTTACATGCTTGTGAAAGACATTTGATTGATAATTGATTAGAGGAGTATTCTTTAATGTTAAGTTGGCTTGAAACTCTGATTTTAAAAAAATTATGAATCAAAACACCTACATTCTTGCGGCATACATTTGATTGATAATTGATTGAGAAGTGTTATTTAATATTGACTTGAAACTTTGATTTTAAAAATTATTAATCAAAATACTTACTGCTTTTAATAGAAATTTGATTGATAATTGATTAGAGAAGTGTTATTAATGTTAATATAGCTTGAAACTTTGATTTTAAAATTATTTATCAAAACACTTACATGCTTGTGACAGAAATTTGATTAGAGGAGTGTTATTTAATGTCAAGTTGGTTTGAACTTTGATTTTAAAAAATTATGAATCAAAACACTTACATGCTTGTGATAGACAGTTGATTGATAGTTTCAGAGAAAGTGTTAATTAATTAATGAGTCATACATTTGTTTAGTAATTGATCAAAGGGTTATTAAATGTTAAGTTGACTTGAAACTTTGATTCTAAAAAATTCTGAATCCAAACACTTACGGACTAATGTGTCAGACATTTGATTAATAATTGATTAAAGGAATGTAATTTAATGTTAAGTTGGCTTGAAACATTGATTTAATGAAATTACGAATGAAATACTTACTCGCTAATAAATTAATGTGAAAGACAAACATTTGATTAATAATCGATTAGAGAAATGTCATTTAATGTTAAGTTGGCTTGAAACTTTGATTTTAAAAAATTATGAATAAAAATACTTACGGACTAATTAATTAATTGATTAGAGAAGTGTTATTTGACATTAAGTTGGCTTGAAATTTTGGGTTTAAAAATTATGAATCAAAACACTTAAAACACTTACATGCTTGTGATAGATATTTGATTAATAATTGATTAGGGAAGTGTTGTTCAATGTCAAGTTGGCTTGAAACTTTGATTTAAAAATATTATGGATCAAAACACTTGCATGCTTGTGTATTGAAATATGATTGACAATTAATTAGAGAAATGTTATTTAATACTAAGTTGGCTTGAAACTTTGATTTTAAAAATTATGTATCAAAATACTTACTTGCTAATAATTTAATGTGAAAAATATTTGATTAGAGAAGGGTTATTTAATGTTAAGTTGGCTTGAAACTTTGATTTAAAAAAATTATGAATCAAGACACTTACATTCTTGTGGCAGACATTAATTGATAATTGATTAGAGAAGTGTTATTTAACTTTGATTTTAAAAATTATGAATCAAAATACTTACAAACTTATTAATGTGACCAAAATTTGAGTAGTAATTGATTAAAGAGTTTATTTAATGTTAAATTGGCTTGAAAGTTGAAACACTTACATGCTTGTGACGGACATTTGATTGATAGTTGATTAGAGAAGGGTTATTATATGTTAAGTGGGCTTGAAATTTTGATTTAAAAATTATGAATCAAAATATTTACTTGCTAATAATATAATGTGAAAAATATTTGATTAATAGTTGATTTGAGAAGGGTTATTTAATGTTAAGTTGGCTTGAAACTTGATTTTATAAAATATTATGAATCAAAACACCTACATGCTTGTGGAAGACATTTTGATTGATAGTTGATTGAGAAATGCCATTAAATGTTAAGTTGGCTTGGTTTGAAACTTTGATTTAAAGATTATGAATCAAAATACTTACAAACTAATTAATTGGTATAACAGACATTTAATTGGTAATTATTGGTAATTGATTAGAGAAGGGTTATTCAATGTTAAGTTGGCTGAAACTTTGATTTTAAAAAAATTTCGAATCAAAACACTTACATGCTTGTGACAGACATTTTGATTGATAATTGATTAGAGAATTGTTATTTAATGTTAAGTTGGCTTTAAACTTTGATTTTAAAAAATTTGAAACAAAAAATACTTACATGCTTGAGGTAGACATTTGATTGATAATTGATTAGAGAAGTGTCATTAGTTTGCTTGAAACTTTGATATTAAAAATTATGAATAAAAATACTTATAAACTAATTAATTAGGGTGACAGACATTGATTAGAGATTGATTAGAGAAGTGTCATTCAATGTTAAGTTTCTTGAAACTTTGATTTTAAAAATTATGAATAAACCACTTACCGACTAATTAATTAATGTGGCAGATATTTGATTAATAATTGATTAGAGAAGGGTTAAGTTGGATTGAAACTTTGATTTTAAAATATCATGAATCAAAAACTTACATGCTTGTGATTGATAATTGATTAGAGAAGTGCTATTTAATGTTAAGTTGACCTGAAACTTTGATATTAAAAAAATTATGGATCAAAACACTTACATGCTTGTGACAGACATTTGATTAATTTTTGATTGAGAAGCGTTATTTAATGTCAAATTAGCGTCAAACTTTGATTTTAAAAGCTATGGATCAATACTTACCGTCTAATTAATGTGGCAGACGTTTGATTAATAATTGATTAGAGAAGTGTTAAGTTGGCTTGAAACTTTGGTTTTAAAAGTTATGAATCAGATGCTTACTTGCTAATTAATTAATGTATTAATATTATTAGCGAAGTGTTATTTAATATTAAGTTGGATTGAAACTTGATTTTAAAAATTATGAATAAAAATACTTACAAACTAATTAATTAATGCGACAGACATTTGGTTAATAATTTATTAGAGAAATGTTGTTTAATGATAGTTGGCTTGAAACTCCGATTTTACGATTTTAAAAATTATGAATTGGAATACTTACCGTCTAATTAATTAATATGACAATCGTTTGATTTATAATTGATCAGAGAATTATTATTTGGTGTTAAAACATTATGAATCAAAATACTTACAGTCTTATTGATCAATAATTGATTAGAGAAGTGCCATTTAATTTTAAGTAGGCTTGAAACTTTATTTTAAAAGTTTCGAATCAAATACTTACCGTCTAATTAATTAGTGTGACAGGTATTTGATTAATAATTGATTAGAGAAGAGTTATTTTACGGAAGTTGCCTGAAACTTTGATTTTAAAAGTTACGAATCAAAATACTCACCGTCTAATTATTGATGTGACAGATAATTGATGTTAAGTTGGCTTGAAACTTTGATTTTAAAAATTATGAATCAAAATACTTACTCGCTAATAATCTAATGCGAAAAATATTTGATTAATAATTGATTAGAAAAGTGTCATTTAATGTTAAGTTGCTTGAAACTTTGAATTGAAAATTATGAATAAAAATACGTACTAGCTATTATTTAATGTGAAAGCACTTGATTAATAATTAATTGGAGAAATATTATTTAATGTTAAGTTGGCGGACTAAATATTAATTAGTGTGACAAACATTTTATTAATAATTAATTAAAGAAGTGTTATTTAATGTTAAGTTGACTTGAAACTTTGATTTTAAATATTATGAATTGAAATACTTACAATCTAATTAATTAATGTGGCAATCAATAGATAAGGATTGATTTTAAAAGGTTGTTTAATGCTCAATTTGCTAAATGCTTTAATGAATGATTATAAATCCTGGAACTTACTCACTGGAATACAATCGATTGATATTTGATTAGAGAAGTGTAATTTAATGTTAAGTTGGCTCGAAACTTTAATTTTAAAAAATTATCAATCGAAATACTTATGAACTAATTAACCAACGTGACAGACATTCATTAAAATTTGATTAGAGAAGTGCAAGTGTTAATAATGTTAAGTTTGTTTTAAACTTTGATAATAAAAATTATGAATAAAAATACTGAAGAACTAATTAATTAACATTAAAGTCATTTGATTAAATACGAATTTGATTTTCATTCTAACAATAGTGTATCTAAACACTCACTAATTATGATCAACAGTGCTTTTTTTTTTAGTTATTCAATTGAGATCAAAGAAGCATTATTTATTCACAAATTAATTTGAAACTTAAATCAATAAATACGCACTTTTGTTTCTTAATATATGTAATGAAATTAGAGAATGGTTATCTGACTTCAAATTCACTTAAGAATTTAGTTCAATAATTATGTATCTTAATACTTACAAATCATCTTCAGATGAACTTTCAATTGATTTATAATTTGTTAAAGAAGTCCTCTTAGATATTGAATTGACTTAAATTTTGATTTCGATATTATGAAGATACTCACGGTCTGTAATATAATATGCGTGCATCAATTAATAATTGATATGAGAAGTGTTACTCGATTTGAATTAATAAGAAACTTTGATTTAAACAATTATAATCTGGATACTTACGGCCAATTTTAATTTGCAAGCAATTGATCGATAATTTATTAGAGAAGCATTTTTTAATGTCGAAATTTTGACTTGAATTATTAAAATCTAGATACTCACTTCCTGTGATGTTGTGATGTTTTGAGAATATTTTTGCAATAGGTTGATTGAGAAAATATATTTAATTTTAAAATAATTTGAAACTTAATTTGATAGTTATACTCACTTTCTGTAATATAATATGCATTTAATTAATCGATAATTGCATTAAATTATTATTAAAACTTGATTTCAATAATTAGATCTTGATACTTACTTCCTAAAATATCATATAGCGTAGAGATCAGAAATTAAATTAGCTTGAAACTTTGATCATAATATGATTGACCGTTATTAATCTTTATATTTAATCTTGGTACTTACATTTTATAAATTATTAAATGGTTTTTGTTTGTAAGTCAGCTTGAAACTTTGCTCTTGGCCTTAAAAAAATTCAATAGAATATGAGAATGTAACGTTTTATTTAATTTCAGAGAAATAAAGGTATTTCTACACTGGAATAAATTTGGTATCACCTATTCCAGACCAGATTCCTTTTTTCGGGAATAAATTGCGTTCCGAAATGTAACAATGTCGAAATAATGTAGAATTCAGCCAAAAGCATGTGCAACTTTTTTCATTTCTATTTATTAATTATTAGTACAAAATCAAATAACAGATCATAATACAAGTAAAGAAGACCAGGTTAAAAGAAGCTTTGCAATGAAACTCTTCAATGGAGAATTACCAGTAATGCTCCAAAGATTCAAGC
>CAJVPK010001080.1:0-15964 GCA_910592015.1 Diversispora eburnea | reverse complement strand
ATTTGGGATTTGGGATTTGGGATTTCGGCATTTGGGATTTCGGCATTTGGATTTTGAATTTGGGTGGCAGGTATACAACAGATATAAATCACGTAAAATGCCAAGATCTGTTATACCAAAGTCAGTTCAGAACATCAACAAGACAACCTTGAATGACAAATCGCAAATCTTCAACAATACTATCCAGAATACAAAATCATCAGTAATATCAGATCAGAACTTAATTAAAAATACAAGGGGTTTGTTGTCCTTTTGGAACAAATATACATAGAAGGAATTAAAGAAGTGGTGATTACCCAAAAGGTTTAATTTTTTTTATTTACTCTAATTTTTATTGTCTTCATTATTTTACTAACTTTTTTTATTAAGTTGATTTGAATCTGAACTTGTGAAATGGATCTTTGAGAAAAATGGGACTCAGCTTGTGGTACTCGGTACGAATGCCAGTGTTAAAAGTAGTAAAGCTGAAGAACTTGTGGAAGACTTACTCTCAATCATCATGGTATTTGTGACAAGATATAATGAAATACGTTTTGCTGCCAATTGTAAAAAAAAACGAGAAGTTGCCAAAGTTCAAGAAGAACAAGAGCTTCAAGATTCCAGCAGGCAAGACACAACATATCTATCTCTTTCCTACACAAGAAGAGAAGTCGAAACTCAAACGCTAAATGGAAACAGCACGATGAACTTATAATCAGTATCTCGTAGTAGTCGAAAAAGAGTATATTGAATAAATAAAAAAAGCTCTATGAGCACAGTATCTCAATACCACAAACTTCAATAATACCAAACTTCAATGGGTCCTTGAAACTCCTTACGATATTCATAATGAAGTGATAAATGATTTACTTAAATCATATTTATCAAATTTTGCCATAAAACAGATGAAATTTAGAATGAAATTTATCTCTAGAAAGATTAACAACAATCTATTGCAATTCTATCAAAACATTGAGGTAAATCTAAAGAAGTTTATATATTTCTTAGTAAAATGAAGTTAGTTGAAATCTTTCAGCAGAGCTCTATTATGATGTATAACTTGTGATGAATTGCTTGAAGAATTTTATCTTTGTATTCCTCAACCACTTGAGATATAGGTCAAAAATCAAGATCCTATACAATCAGATGTAGTGATTGCTCTAGATCCAGGTATATGAACTATACTTGTACACAAAATTATTTTGGAGCCTGAAATTGTAATTTTGAAAAAAAAAATGTTAAAATAGTTTTTCATAGAAGACAAAATTATTTTACTTAAAATCCAAAATTTTTTGACTACTTAGATTTATTCTTTGATTGAATATACACATAACTGGGTACTTTTTTTACTTCCATATATAGAATAAATTCTGCATAAATCTCAAAAAGTTGAAATACCTCAAAAATTCAAAATCAATTTTGGAAACATGTATAGTATAAACATTTATAACTGGACATGATCCAAGTAGACAAGTTGTAGAATGAAACAAAAATGATATTAGTAGAATTTATTAGTTTTCTCACATATATGACAAGATTCAAAGTACATATGACTCTATTCATAGAAAAGCACACAAACAAAAATACTATAAATTTCGCAGAATCATATTTCGTATACATAAAAAAATCTGTTGTCTTATTAATAATTGTTACTATAAACTTGCCAAATGGCTGTGCCAAAGTTATCATATTATTTTGTTGCCCAAGTTTAAAACGCAGGGAATGGTTAGGCATAAAAAATGGCAGATTCGTTTTAAGACTGTACAGATGATGTTAACATGGTTTCATTTCTGATTCTGTCAATATCTTCTACATAAAGTTCATGAATATCCATGGTGTCAGGTAATTATATATACTGAAGAATATACCAGTAAGATATATGGGTGCTGTGGTTATATCCATTAAAAATTGAATAGATCCAAAGTGTTTTATTGTCCAAGTTGTACAGCTGAGCTTGATCGGGATATCAACGGTACTTGCAATATACTACTTCGCTATCTTACCATTATATCTAAAGAGCTGGTTTATGTCAGTGCTGGGACTTACCCCCTGGGACCTTTATGATCCTTGCAGAACACATATATTTCCTTATTGGAAATGTGATGTTTAATTAGAAATATATAGGTTTAATTGTAGGCATATGATTGAAAATTGTGTAATTGTCATGACTAACCATTTTTATGATATAATTCTAAGATATTCAGCACCTCTTATTACGCGGTCATTCCTTATGCAATATTATGGTAATAAAACCCCTTCTGTCACTATTCCTACTTCATTATTTGATTTTATTGTGAAAGTTTTCACAGCAATGAGTTTAGAAAGTAAAGAATTATTACAAAAATCACTTGGGTTTGGGTTAAAAGAAAATGTAATTTATCTTCTAGAACAAACATGGCAGAAAGAATTTTACAGAATTGGACAACGTCAGTTTGGACATTGTTATTTTTTATCATGTGATGTAGGTGCTACTTTTGCATGTGATGGATATATCAATTTCTATGTGGGTGGACAATTGAAATCTTAAGAGAGAGGAAAGGTATGGCTGAGCATCATAGGAGGTTTGAACCTGCAGGAGAATATCGAGAGATTACTAAGATTCAAAGAGTATAGCTATTATTGATATTCGCAGTGAATTGAAAAAGGTTCAAAAATTGCAGAAGGATTTTGTCTGTCATATTCCGAAGATTATCATTCATTTAAGATAGAGTTTGGTTGAAGACACAGGTTTGAAGATTAGATGTTGTGTATTTTTTTTTTTTAATAAAGCCTTATATGTATACATTTATTATTTTCAATTGAGAATACATATTGTAATTAAAAAATTGATGATGTAGCGGGTCAAAAAGGAGGAATTTCTCAAGCCCTAACCCATACATTTATGAATAATAAAATAAAAATTTCTTGATGATCTTCCGCACCTTCACCTTATTTTATTTTTTTGATTTGATTATTAACAAAGAGCTATGTTATAGAATCTAAGTTATGGGTCTGTTTTGTTGTACGACTTATTCCAAATTTTTCCTTTGAACATTTGCAATAAAAAAGAGTCCCTACATTCTACCACTATTGGGTAATTAGTGATTATAGGCAATTAATAGTGCGAACAAATAACTTACATTTTAATTTAGAATTAAAATTGTTTAAGCAATGAAATAGAAAAATCAAACCAGTAAGATTTCATGAGGATTACAATTTCATCAATTAAAACAAAATAGATAATTTATATAATATGAATGGCAGAATAATTTCATACATTGATTAATACATTAAAACTAATGAATAATTTCATACATTAAAACTAAAGAAAATATTGAATTAATCAAGAATAACTCCCAGAGGATTTTGAAGGCTCCCCTACTTCAAGTTCAGTTTGCTCTTTATCCTTATTATCATTATTTCTTTCGATTATTTTTTGTCTTTCCGAAAGCCTTTCTGGCGTATATCTACTAGTATCAATAACTGGTTTTTTAGGAAATTCGAATTCCTCTCCTTTCAATTCAGCCAACAAAGCAATTAAACCCAATCTCAATAAGAATGCAAAGAAAGTAAAGAACAAAGAACCAAATGGGGCAGCTATAAATGCTCCCAATACTGAATAATCATTACTATATAAGCCATTAGGAAGTATTATTAGATTAATCCCATCCTTAACATTGCCGAAATAAATACTTCCAAATACGAAAACACTAAATATTCCACCCATTCCACCAATTAATGCATCAAACCAATTTAGGAAATATAGATTATCTACGAGACCAAGTAATACTGGTGGCATTGCAGATGCTGCAAGGAGGTCACCAATTAAAAAAACTGTGAGGACGTCGAGATTTTTTAGACCAAAATATACTAAAAAAAAATCATTTTAATGATTATCTTTTTGACTTTAAAATCATTTAATAATATATATTTAAAGATAAAATAAAAATAAATAAATAACTTTACCTGCGGGAACATTAATAACAATTGTAAATATTCGAATCACAATCAATGGAAGGTTATTATTAAACAGATCGTTTGACATAGTTGCGACCATAGCAGTTTGCAAAGTATCATAAGCTGAACAACTTAAACTAACAGTCAAAATCACGACAATTGCCACCACCCAGTCAGGCAATAAAGTGTAAAGTGTAAAAAATGACAAATAGCCTTCGATCGGTTCATCTTCATTACCGGGCCAAGTACCAGCCCAAGCCGCGAGAATTCCAGTAAAACCTATTAGAAATAATGTTGGAAATAACAGAGCACTTCCAAAAATTGCGGAACGTACGAGCTCTCGATCATTTTTTGAAGAAAATGTTCTTTGCCAATATCCCTATAATAAATAAAATAAAAAACAATATTACGTATTAACACGAATTAACATGAAAATTAATAAGATGCATGATTATAGTAAAATAATAATAATGCGTTCTTGTACCTCATGAAATAAATTGGCAAAGGTTACGGCAACAGTCATTATCCATAATAATTCCCAACCTAATTTATCGCCGAGATTTAATAATCCACTTTCCCCAATTTTCGAAGTATCAATTTTCACATTGACTCCGAAAGCGATGGTTGAAATTATTATAAGAATAATAATAGCCCATCCTTGTACAGTATCAGTGAGCAAAGATGCACGAAAACCTCCGTATGCTATACAAATTTGGATCGATATTTTATTAGTTATAGTAATTTAAATTTATATTAAGCTATAATTAAAAGTCATCAAAATAGAACTTACCAGTATATAAAGTGGTTGTTAAAGCGATCATGATTGTAGGTACCAAAGGGTCTAATCCTGTCAAATAATTCAAAATAGACCCCACAGCGGACAATTCACTTATCATATAGCAAAGCATATATGCCATTGACATCAAGGAAATATAAATTTGATTAATTCGTCCAAATCTTTCCAATACAAACGTAGTCAACGCGAACCCCTCGGGACATTTGCGTCTCATTTTAGGACCAATCCAAGCAAATACACTAAGGGGAAAAGTGCTTCCAAAGGCATACCAAAAGAGTCCGACAATACCTGCTAGCGTTCCAACTTCCGGATACGCATAAAGTACAGAAGACCCAAGATCTAAACAACAATAAGTTTCGCGACAAATCAGTTATAAATATATCTAATGACTTCGACGTACATTAATAACCGAAATAATACTCAAACGAGTTTACAACTGAAATCATGCACACCGATTAAAAAAAAAAAATAAAATAAACATAAAATAAAAATAGAAAGAAGATACGATGCAACGAATTATTTGAAGCGGCAGCTTCCCTACGCAGGAATTACCCTGATCAGGTGATTACGGTGCTTTCTCAGCCCAACAAATGATTTCGTATCAAAAATATCTCTCGGAAAAGAGAATTCTTTAAGATACTCCATCAAAAAAAAAAAGTTGGGCACCCGTAGTGCCGATTCCAAAACAAACGAAACCAAATTTATTAGGATATTCGAAACTGCCGGATATCATGTAATATTCGGCAATAATATATACAAATACTCGATAAGCAAATTTAACGCGAAAACTGAATATTAATAATAGACAATAAATTTGAAACTAACTTATTTTAAGCCGACGTATTCAATTTATCTTTACACCTGAAAACAATTCAAATAATTACTAATGTTAGTAATAATAAATGCAAGGAATGTGAAAAAAAAATAAAAAATAAAAAGAAACAGTCTTGAATGTTACATAATATCCGTGATATCCGGCAATTATCATCCAACATTTAATAGCACACTTGGAGGGTAATATAAAGTCTGCCGCTACAGTCCAATTATTCGAATTCGTTGTGTCGATAACTTTTATATACATTCATTCCATTTAACGATAACTCACTTGTAACAAACAAATTAATAGCTAGAACAAAAGATGTTTGGGAACCGATGGAAGATAAAAAATCCTCTTTGCTTTTAGTTTGACTTACGCCCGCGTAAATGCCCACGAACATGAAGGCAATCATGGTAAGATATATAAGAGCGTTTGATAGAGCACTCGAAAGCATTTTTCATTACAATTTTTTTTTTAAAAAAAATGAAAATTTAATATTCCAAGAGGAATGAAAAAAAAAAAAATTATTTACCCAAATTATGACCAAATATGGATCTAGTGTTTTTAGAAAACGTATTACAATAGAAATTACACAGCCGTACCATATTTAATGTTAATATTGTAGGATTCTTTCGTGCAACTCGATTCCATTTATCATTTTAATTTCTTGTGAATTTCGGACATAATGCTAATTTGAGTTGGGCTATGAACATGTATATGAAAATCATCAGCAGAGTTGGCTCACAATAAAAATATCCAAATCCACCTTCACGAGCAGAGTTAATGTCAATTTCTTTGACCTTGAAGCACTTTTGTTGAAGCCAAAATATTTAAGAAATCCCTGACTTCACCTTATAATTTATGTAAAAAAACTCAACACTAAAACTTCACCTGGTATAATTTATGTAAAACAAACTCAACTGCATGGATGGTATTCTGTACAACAAACCTGCGAGATAAACCCCTTATTGATGCAGGTGGATCTAATTAATTTCATCTGGTGTAACTGGCGGAACTGGTGCACCAATGGTCAAATATATGGTGGGCGCCAATAGTTTAGGCAATGATCAATGGAGGATTTTTTACATTTTTTCAACTTTGCTTGCGATTTGCGAAACGGAGGGCGATTTTCAACTAACATATTTCTAAGATAGAAAGAAAGGCCTTGTTCTTGGCTACAAAATTATTCCGATAGCATTGATATTCGCGGAGTTATTCGCGTTTAAAGTCGAACGTCCGTGAAAATTTCTGCTATAAATTTTCCGTAATTCTGGCCAGAATTATGAAAAATTCTGGAAAATTTATGACAGAAATTTTCATGGATGTTCAACTTTAAACGAGAATATCTCCGCAAATATCAATGCTATCGAAATGAAATACATATTCTTTGTAATTAAGAACAAGGACCTTCTTTATATATTAGAAATACTTTAGTAGAAAATCGTTCTACGCTTCGCAAATCGTGAGCAAAGCTGAAAAAACAAAAAAAAAAGTGAAAATCTCACTTTAACTTTTTTTTACATTTTTCAACTTCGCTCATGATTTATGAAATGTAAAGCAATTTTCTACTGAAGTATTTCTAAGATAGAAAGAAAGACCTTATTCTTTGTTACAAAAATGAAATGTATTTCATCCTGATAGCATTGATAACAGAAATATTTGTGTTTAAAGTTAAATGTCAATGAAATTTTCTATTATAAATTTTCCTTAATTCTGGCCAGAATTATGAAAAATTCTGGAAAATTAATGACAGAAATTTTTCATTGACATTTGACTTTAAACACAAATATCAATGCTACTGGAATGCAACATATATTATTTTGTAGCTAAAAACAAGGCCTTTCTTTCTATTTTATAAATACTTTAGTAAAAAATTTCTCTACATTTTACAAATTGTAAGTGAAGTCAAAAAAATATAAAAAAAAATACAAAATCAATCATTGGTCATTGTCTATTAAAATTTACTGATACATATTTTTCTCCAGTTTCACCTACCAATTTTATCATATTTTATCAATATTACTAGTTCCATTATTATTATCAGTTTTACCAAATTATCAATTTCCTCAATAATGATTGGAAATTGGTGATTGGTGAGATTCAAGAATTTAATTTCACAAAAAATAAAATAATCTCAACTGCATATGAAAGGATTTCATTGACTCACAAAAGTATTGCAACACCTGATTTTGTCTTTAAAAAATTCTAGTACTTGAACAATAGATTTTAAAGTAATAGTTACTTACTAGATATATTTTAATTTTTAAGATTTAAAGATTTTTTTGAGATGTTTTTGGTATCAGATTTAAAGATACCTGCCATAATTATTTTCATAAGTTACAGCTATTTACCACAATGTCACAATTATGATGTAATTATATTATTAATGTAATTATATATAAAAAAAAAAATAATTATCAATATTTGTTACATATAAAACTTTTTACTTTATAAGTAAATATTCAAAATAATATTAAGTAATCTTAAAAACAACAATAAATTATGTTTTATTTAAAAATAAAAAGCATGTGTTATCAAAATTGAGAGAACGATTAACAGTTAAAGCTCAAATGAACAAAAAATCTTAAAAAGATTATAATTCACTCAATTTTAATTATATAGGTCTATCCTTTTAATATAATATGTAATTAATTTTTGTATTTAAGGTTACTTAGTATTGTTTTTAATATTTACTTATAATATAAAAAGATTTATATGTAATATATCAATAATTTTGAATATCCATCTGTTACTCTGTTAATTAATATTATAAACTCACGTGATAAACAGAAGATTACATACAAAAATTTTATTTTTTTTAAAATTCGATCACAATTTACATGACAAGGTGTAATTTTATATTAAGATATTTTATAACAAATAGAAAAGCATTTTTCTTAGTTATAAGATAATATGTGAAATTGTCAATATTATTACATAAAAACTTTTTATGTTATAAGTAAAAATTAAAAATAGTACTAAGTAATTTCAAAGATAAAGATATAAACATATTATATTAAAAAAATAAATTTATATAATTAAAATTGAGTAAATTATTATCTTTTTAAAATTTTTCATTGTTCAAACTTGATATATTCTTCTTCTTTTTATATAATATGTAATTTATTCTTATATTTAATATTACTTAATACTATTTTTAATATTTACTTATAAACTAAAAAGTTTTATATGTAATAACTATTGATGATTATTTTCAATTTTATATATATAGTTGAACCTGTATATAAGTATGATGTTGAATTAGCAAAATCCTATACTTAAGTAAATATGTTTATGTAAATTACTATAATAATATCACAAAAAAAATTGATATAAAAAATTATTTTTTTATTAACAATAAAGTCAAATTAATATTTTTTAAATGAATAATCTAAATTATTTATACAAATCATCACTAAAATTATTTAATTTATCAAAATAATCAGAATTATCCAATTTATTCAAATTATTATTCAAATTATTATCTAAATCTAATGTATTAAAATATTTATTAATTGATGATTGTATCATATTTTTTTGTTTAATAAAAAATACTTTTCTTTTTTAAATTTCAATATATTTAAAAATTTAATTACAATCTTCATCTTGTTGAAAAAAAAATTCTAAAGAATTTAATATATTAGTTCTTCATTATATGTAATCTTTGATCTTTCAATAATATCATCATCATTAAATTTATTATTTAATTCATCACTTTTATTATTTTTTTTTATATTTCCTTTTACCATTTCAATAATATCATCATCTGTTAGAATTTCTGCAATTTCATTTTTATTTGATTGATTAAGAAATTTTTGAATATCCATTAGATTTCTATATCTAAGTTCATTTATTTGATTTATAAGATTATTTATATCCTCTGGAATTTCTATTAGATTATTATTAATATCTGAATTATTTTCTGTTTGTATACAAATTTCACAGTGAAGAAAATAATAATAAATTATTTTAGCATTTACATTATTATTCCATGTAAAAATAATAAAGTAAATTGCTTGAAATATATCAATTTTTTCAAGTTTTATCTTATTTGCTTTGATTTTTTGAAGTATTTGTTGATAAAAAAGTTTTTTATAATAAACTTTAAGATTTCTAATAATACTTACATCACAAGATTATATTTTTAATATAGTATTTGATAGAAAAAAATGAATTCTTGTATTACATAAGTTATATCTTTTCTTTTACATGTGTTGAATAATTATCCATCAAAAGAAGCACTTTTCACCTATATATTTGTTAATTAAATTATTTAATATATTTAACAAACATTGTTCTAATTATTCAAACTTTTGAATTTTATCAGTATTGAATATTTAAAAGTTTTATATTTATTCCTTTAAAACATCTTGATTTTTAATATTTTTCAATTATCTAACATGGTAACTTATAAGAACCATCACTATTAGTAGTATTGAAATCTTATTTCAAAATACAATCCAAATTAGATCTGAATTTTCTCAATCAAATTCAGATTATAAATCCTTATCCTTAAATATTTTGGATCCATCCTTATTTTAAGAATCTATCTTTATTTTAAAGATCCATTCTTATTTTAAGGATCCATTCTTATTTTAAAGATCCATTCTTATTTTAAGGATTCATACTTATTTTAAGGATCCATCCTTATTTTACAAATCCATCTTTATTTTAAAGATCCATTTTTATTTTTAGGATCCATCTTTATTTTTAAAATTCATCTTTATTTTTTAAAATCTATTTTTAATTTAGATTTATTTTTATTTTTAAATTATAATATTTTGAAATTATATAAAATTAAAATGAATAAAAGAAATTATTTTTTAGAATTTTATTTAATAAAATGCAAATTTACAATTTATTTTATAATTTTTTATTGTTAATTATCTTTTTGTATTTCTTCAATTTTATTCTATTCTTTTGCAAAAACTTCTATTGAATTAAGATTTATTTTTAAAAAAAGTATTTTACTAGCTAAATCTGTATCTAATTGAATTCTTTTTATTGTAATTATATTATTAACATGTGAGAATAATCTTTCACATGAAACAGAAGTTACTGGTATTTCAAGATATTTATAAGCAATTTTAGATAATTTGAAAAAAAGTTGTATATTTACTTGTCACCATTCTAATGGATTTATATTTTCTAATATAGCTGGTTTTGTTAAATAACTATCTACTTCATCAATATTAATATTTGTATTTGATTGATTTAAATTTTTATTTTCCATTAGACAATATTGATGATATTCCTTATATAAATGTAATAAAAATTCTGTATCATTTGTTAAAGGTATAGTTGAACTAGATAATTCTACAGGTAATAAATTATTTGGATCAAGTTCATTATAAAGTTTTTGAATTATTCTTATTTTTTCATCTTCAGATTTTACAAAATCCAATGTTTTAAAACATGGATCTAATAAAGAAGCCATTAATTCTATATCATAAGAAAAATTCCAATAATTAATTAATATAAAATAGATATTATTTTTAACTTTTTTCAAAATTCCTGTTATATTTTTTTATCTTCAATTTCAATTAATAATTCATCAGTAAAAGGTTTTGTTTCAAATATAGTATTTTCATCAAGATAATTAATATTATCTAATGAAGATTCACAAGCTAAATCAAAAATTAATTTTTTAATAGTTGATATTATAATACTTAATGTTACATAAGTTTCTCTTGAAAAATTTTGTGTTGTATTTTCAAATGGCATTAAAAGATCAATTAATTTATTCAATAGTTCCCATTCTTCTTTACACAATATCAAATTGAAGGTCTTGGGACAAAATTTATGTCATCACATTTAGTGCACCAGGTATACTATACCTGTCACCCAAATTCAAAATCCAAATGCCGAAATCCCAAATGCCGAAATCCCAAATCCCAAATCCCAAATACTAGTAATTTGGGATTTTGGCGTTCCAAATTCCAAATGATTTGGGATTTGGGCAACACGTATAAGGTATGTTAGGAGCTCAAATCCATAATCGATTTTGAATTAGACTTGCAAAAAAATTTTATGACACATTTGAATAACATGTAATTTATATTTTACAACACATTTTTGACATATTTTGATTAGATTTATTTTATGCTACTCTGCTTGCTATTAAAAAACAAAGAGAAATAGTGAAGGAATATGAATGTAATAAATATCCCTGATCCCTTCTCTAATATTGTTACTAGTCAACCTTTTAGATTAATTTTATTTTTCAAAAGGTAATTTACAACTAACAACTCGTAAACAGTTACTTTAGTTTACGAATTGAAGAGGATAATAAAAAAAGAATAAAAGAAATATTAAGTTAAATACTAAAAACTAATTAAAGGACTTAAGAATTTAGGATCATAGGATTTAAATATTGATTTATGATTAAATTTTAAAGGTCAATTGAAAAAATTAAGACAAAGAATTAAATATATTTATCAATGGTTTATTAAAATAGTAACAGAAATTTATGGATCAGAATTTATATTCGAAAAATATAAATTAATAAAATGAACAGAGTTTTAATATAAAAGGTATAAGTTTATTATGAAGAAAATCAATAATCCAATTACTTTAGAATTATAAAAATTTTAATTCAATAGAATAATTACAGTTAAAATTACTTTCTAAATTTTACTATTTAGAATTATTCGAACCTTATTTGAAAAACTATATGAATTTGCCTTGAGGTGAAGAGAAAACTCACTATTTTTATAATATTTAATTTGATCAGTAAGTTGATTAGTAAGTTGACCAAAATCTTGGTTAGTAATTGTGTCAATCAGTTGGTCACTAAGTTGGTTAATCAGTTGGCCACTAAATTGGTCAGTAAATTGGTCAGTAACTGGGCCACTATGATCTACATTATTGATTTACATAATTCATATTATACTATTAAATAAATAAATACTATAACTAAATATACTAAATACACTAAAATAACTACACTAATAAAATAAATATAAATAAGAAATAAAAATAAAATAAAATAATAAGAAATTATAAAAGTGAAGAAAACTCATGGTAATAATATGCAGCAAGCTAAATTGTATAATATTTTATTAAATCTAACTTTTTGATATATTTAAACCATATGCAATATCAATATATTTTGTTCTAATTTTCTTATGTCTTATATAAGTTTTAATTTTCCTTAGAAAGCTTTTTTAGGATAGTAAAAAAATAAATCTAACCTCTTGATATCAAAAATTATCCTTGAAATTTAATACTTTAATTTTTTTTAAAAAGTTTTTTAGAATAGCAAAAATAAATCTAACCTTAAATCTAACTTCTTGATATCAAAAATTGTCTTCAGTATTTAACACTCTAAATTAAGTTCCTGATATACAAAATAAATCTAATCTCTTGATATCGAAAATTGTTCTTGGTATTTAACATTCTAGATCAAGTTCCTGATATACTATTTTCATAAGTTTTTTCTTATAACCTATTAATATACTGAATTTGATAATAACCTCTTTTATGCAAATCACATTGTCCACAAGCAGATTTAGTAGTTTTACCATAATCAGTATAAGGATATCACTTCTTAGTTAAATAATGATGTCAATATCCTTCAGGCCAAGTACAAGCTCTGTAACAATTCGTCATTAATTTGCTGCGCACCTTCTCATTTTATTTATTTTATTTTATCTTTGATATTATTTTGATTACATCTTATTAACATGAGATAACATGTTGGGAACATGTTTAATATAAGATGATAATCATTTATCTTAGATCTACTTAAGTACATGTGAATTACTAATTATATTATTTATAGACTATCAACTAATTCACATGTGCATTTTTATTTTTATTTATTTTTATATTTTATTTGATAAGTTTGCCTTTTCTGGATTAGGTTCTATGAACCTAAGTTTATATGTATTTATATTTATTTATATTTATTATTATGTAACCAAACATATATATATAAGGCATATGTATTTTATTAAATAAAGGATAGTTTACTGTTCATTAATTTATTGACAATAAAACTCACACACTTAGTTACATTTTTTGTTTGCTTCTGGTCGAAGCTAGAGTTATTGTGAATAACTCTAGACACACACATACATACACCACACCTACAAAATAAGAGTTTAACAAGGAACTCTTACACTTGGTAGCAGCGGACGTTTAATTGTCGCGCCTTACTTTGATAATAAGATATCACACCCGGTAGCGTTTTTTATAGTATTAGACTGTGACGAATAAACGACGGACAGACAAAAATTATTTTTAATTTTATTTTTATTCCTTCTCACCTATTTTCCTCACTTCCAACCTCCTTACTATTACACTTATTTTATATAGATAAAAATAAACTGTTTAAATAATTTTATTTCTTTTAATTATTTTTTTTTTAAAATAATTTTATTAATTATTATTTTTAATAAGAATTATTTTATTTACATTCCGAACATTTACATCGTCGAATCTACAAGTATATGAGTTGGAGAAACTCAGTATTGAATACCTTTGGCTTAGGACAAAATAACGAAGACGAAGAAAACCCTCCAGTAGAACAACAAGAAACTACTACGCCGCCAGCTGACAAACAAATTTGAAGTACACTATAAGAATTACCAACACAAGATTTACTCTGGGAGCATCTCCACCTATACCAACTCCAGATTTACCCTGGAAACCATCGCCAGCTACACCAACATTAACTCCTCAACAACAAAAAGCACAACTTGAACAAGAAGAACTCGAGGAACAACAGAGACTCCTCGAACAAATAAGAATTCAAGAAGAAGAGACCGATCGATGCCTAATAGAAGAGCGAAATCACTGTAATCAAGAAGAACAAGAGCAATTACGATTAGCAAGAGAATATAGGGAAACATACGAAGCAAGTAGACAGCCAATACGAGTAAACTTAGACGCCTATACTTCCCATTCCTCTTCTCCTACTATATCACCTCGAAGACAACATCGCGCCCCTCGAAATCGTCCATTCCCACGATCACCATCACGATCTAACGAAGCAGGACCTTCTCATACTCAACTCCCTGTCAAAACAACTCCACAGATAATAGAAGAGACTTCACCTCTTATCACTTTAACTACAGAAGCCAAACAAATCCTCCAACTAATCAAGAACCTGTTGAAAAAGAAGATATTGAAATTAATAATAATAATAATAATAATAATTTAGATTTTAACGTTGCACAAGATCAACCAATAGAAATTCAGCCTAGAACCTTACCTGAAATTAATAATCAAACACCTACCCCTCTACCTGAAGTAAATTTACCTTTAATAAATTTAGGAAATATAGTAAATATGGTAATAACACAAGATGTAACTGCTGCTATAGGACAGTTAGTTGCTGTCTTAAATATCCAACTTCAACCATAAGCTAGAAATAATGTATCTCGACCTCCAATTCACATACCTCCTTTCCATAATAGAACTAATGAAAGTGTTACTACCTGATTAATAGAAAATTTATTTGTGGTTCAAGGAATCACTGATGGTGCTGTAAAAATTCGTTATACTATAATGGGATTTAAGGATGCTGCTTTAGCATGGTGGTTACAAAAGAAAATTGTTGTTGGGAATAACGAACCTTATGCTAATTGGGATGTATTTAAAAATGGATTTAAAGTTTCCTTCCAACCTACCAACTTCCAACAACATCTGCGTATGCAATTACGACAACTGAAACAAACTGGAAGTGTACAAAAATATACAACTAAATTCTTAAATGTTGTGGGACAAATTGAAAACATAAGTGCCCTTGATCAAGTAATACAATATACAGAAGGATTAAAAGTTGCCACAAGAACTGAAGTATCTTACAACTCTCCAGATACCTTAGAAGCTACTATAGAAAGAGCTACACGCTTTGATAGAGCGATGTGGGGAAAACCAACAAGTGGATTTCAAATTAATATTCATAAACCTTACAAACCAAAACCAAATAATGATGGCCCAATACCAATGGAATTGGATGCATTGGCCCATAGAAATCAAAACCGTACAAATTATCAATGGAATAAACACTCTAACAATAACACCAACAGGAATAATAATTATAATAATAATAGAAGTAACTCTAATAATAACAATTCAAGTAGAAAAGGAAAAGACACAAAGAATTGTTTCAACTGTAACAAGCTGGGACATTTTGCTAGGGATTGCAAACAACTGAGCTTACAAAACTTAGAAGACACAAATGAAGATTTAACCAATTTTGAATTAACAAAAGTAGAAAGCAACCATGATCAGTTATTATATTTTAACGGACAAGTCAATGGCACAGGTCAAAATTCAAATATCGGGTATTTATTGGGTACCTATCGGACACCTATCGAGGAAGAATAAACATATCAGGCACCTGATATAATTGATTATTACTAAGTACCCGATAATTAATTTTGTAAATTTTATCATGCACCCGATATAATAGTGATAGGTGTGAG
>CAJVPK010001079.1:0-15986 GCA_910592015.1 Diversispora eburnea | reverse complement strand
TGCAATTACGTGTATGATCTGAAGGTACGATGAGCAAGTGGAGTAAAAGTATCTTCACTACTTATTTCGTACACTGCCGAAATTTAATAGACTTTTGGAGTAACTTGCCGAGAAATATAGAAAAGTTTATTAAAATATTTATCAAAAATTTATTAAAAGAATAGGTTAATAGAGATATATTACTGCGTTGGCGTATCTTATCCTTATTGCTATTCCGATACACGAAACTATTAAAATTAAAAACTATTACAAAAATTATTTATTATTTTTAAGATTATTTCGAAACAATTTGTATTTTTTTTTTAGAGTAAACTTATTCACCACATCCCGCTATAAATATTATTCATCGCTTTTTGCTTTTTCATGTGATTTATAATTTGGTTTCGAATCATTGGTTAAAATTTAATCGAAAGCATATACGAAAATTCATATTCCACTAATAAATATTTTACATATTGCACAGTATCATTTTTTCTTTTTATTTTTGTTGAAAATTTGACTTCAATTACAAAAAAAAAATAAAGTTTGTGCATAAGAAAAAAAAACTATTTATTCTTTTCCTTTGTATTTACTGCAATTATGAAAAAATGAAAAATTAAAAACATACTATTTTTTCAGTGTAATATATCTATTTCTCTTTAATAAATGTAAATTTTTTGTATTAGACTTAATTAAAAGAACATTGAAAAAAATTATATGTAATACTCTGCTAAAAAACATACATTATACTTCACTTATTAGGACATTTGGGAGAATAATGACCTATTTTATGGCACAGACCACACTTACGCCTATTTACATTACTAGAATCATTCAAATCTTTATCATCATCTTCATAAACATTCTCTTTTTGTACTTTATTAATATCTGCCTTATTTTTTTGTTCACCACAAGCTTTTAATCGTTTGATAGCTGGTCTACCTTTTCCTTGACGTTTTACTGGATCTTCAATACTATCTACATCATATATACGACCATCGGGCATCTTTAACTCGTCAATTGAATTCTTATCTTCAAGAGCTTTTCTTTTTTTTTGGTTGAGACTTATTTTGTTGTTTTAATTCTTTTTCTGTAATATAAGCTAATATAATACTATCCAAATTCTCTTAATCATTATCATCTAATGAATAATTTAATGCTTGTTTAAAATGTCCCATAATTCGACCATAATTTATTTTTTTTTGTGTGTGACGGCGAATTTCAACTTCTTGAATATTATTATGATGCTTAGGAATAAGATAAGCTCTTTGACTATCATCATCATTATGAATTGATTTCAAATTTTTAGATGAAGTTCTTACAAAAGGTTCATTAAAAATTGAATCAATATTATTCCAAGCATTATCTTGAAGCCATCGTGTCAGCATTAACATTATATGAAATAATGCACTTGAATTTTCAATCATCAATTTAAAATAATGACGACAGATTATTCCATGTGAAACCAATAGTAAACATGTACATAAATGAGTTCCATCATCAAGAAGAATAATATGCTGATATGATTTTGGTACCATATAAGGAATAATTTGCTATACTTCTTTAATTTTTTCTTTTTGTACTGAATTTAATAATGCCCTTAGATATGTCTGCCGATAATCATAATAATCCTCAATATTATGGATTTCTTCTTGATAATCGGATATTTGATTTTCATAAATTTCGTTCTGATTCTAAAATAATATAAAGTAAGATATTAACTAAATAAAAGTAATATAATAAATCAATACTGATTCACCTACCGATTGGTCTTCAATAAATTCAAATGCATCATCAATATCTAACTTTTCACATCTATAAAGTACCGATTCACGCATTTGCTTGTGTATTCGTGGTGAAAAATATTTTTGAATTATAATATTAATGTTACTAAAAAAATTCTCCACAACAAATGGCTGGTGATATATTGTTGATTGGTATTTCCATGCTATAAAACTTTTATTTAATTCTTCTTTTTGCATCCGAGAATCTAATGCTTCAGCTACATTAGCAATAGTAGAACTGGATGAAACAACTTTGTGAATAATTGCATTAATGGATTCAACAAATTGTGTTGACTGCATACCAGCAGTAAATACTCAATTTGTAAATGCACATGCCCATGAATTCCGTGTTGAATAAATGGGATCATGTAAATAACTATTAAAATTAGGAAAATTACCTAGTAAAGTTTGAAATCGTTCCTCAAAAACCTCTGCACATAATGAATTACGGGTTTTCCAAAAATCACAAATAAGTTTTTTATAGTCTGCGGCATCAAGTTTTTTTTTGAGACGTTTGGGTAGATTTTGAGCCATATGCCAAATACAATGTATATGGTATACATTACTATATATAGTTTGACATGCTGCGTCCATTGCAGGATCCATATCCGTAATTATAACTTTTGGCTCAATTCCCGTTGCATCCAATGTTTGCTGTAAAACCCATTCATAACTTTCTTGAGTTTCATCATTTAAAAATGCCTGAGCTCCCAAACGTGATTTTCCATCATTATCAACAAGCATAAATAATGATAACGGAAAAATTATATTTATTAGTTCTTGAAGTATTATCATGTAATATAACATCTGAATAACGGGACCATAATATAATTTGAGTTGTTGTCATCCAGAATATGCCACACAACCTATTACTATCTACATTAATCAATGGTTGTACAAATGTCATTGGTTCTTCCTTTTGTTGTTCAAGTAGAAGTTTCAACAAATAAGATGCATCCGATCCAGCAATTTGTTTTTCACGTTTAATTTTTTGAATAGTGTTTGATAAATCTTGAGTAAGAAAAAGTTGATCAGGATACAATGGTTGCAATAAATTTCGTATGGTGTATGCATCACAGCATCCATATACAACAGTACGTAATATCTCATTCACTATAGATTGATCAAATTTTCGAAATGTTGTGGCAAATCTTGCATTATCAATGAGTATTTCATGATTATGTTCAAGATGCATAAATGTTATATGCACAAAATCACTACTTTCGGGTTTACTTAAATTAATGTGCCATTTACAATCAGTTTTTTTTTGACCCCTTATTACGTTGTTGTTCAATTGGCTTGGATTTGATGGGCTTATACTTTCCAGAATATTCACACGAAAATGTTCTTTTTTTAACAATTCGTACTGAGTTTTCTGATTGACATTTATGAAATTCAACTCTATACCGATTAACTACAAATCCTCTTTGCCTTCCATGCTCTTTTAAATAATGTTCCGCAATTTCCCAAGAATTAAATCTTGAACCAATCGATAATTCCGTAGGGTTGGTTAATGAAGGATATTTTGTAGAATCAAGACCTTCTAATTCTGAACCAAGAATATTAACCGTAGGAATTTCAATTTCATGTTCAGTTTCTTGCTATTTAACAATTTAATAATTTTATTTAACGATTATTTGATAAACAAATGAGAAATTAATAAACTAATGCTAACACTATTGATTTTAAAGTTACAAATTTAACGTTAATAAACTAATTCTATAGATGCATAAATTTTAACTATTGATATATAAAGTCAACAAATTAATACTAATTAACACTATTAAATAATTTTTTTTTCATTATCACGATCCCCAATACATATTTACTATTATATAACAGCAAAAAATAATTTGCAAATTAACTAACTTGTGAAGCGTTGTTGGCTTCCATAATTATTATCTTACAAATCACAACTTGAGCTATGTAACTCGTTTTTTTTTGTTAATTGAAATAGAATTCTTTATTAATATAGAAATGGTTATTTAAAATAGCTCTAATGTATTTTTTGTAGAGTTAAAAAAATTATATTATCGAAAGAAAGTGTGGTAAAAAAAAAAAAATCAATAAAAAAATATTTATGTAATAGTTATGTAGTACATGCAGTACGCGCAGAACGCGCAGTACGCGTGTTATGTGACTAAATATTATATCACATGATAAATTTTTTGGGGTGCGGTAACATCGCGCATGCTACGAATAAATTTTCTCTTTTTTTTTATTACTAAAAATTATTAGAAAATTATTTAAAATAATATATTTATGAAATATTCGGATTGTTACGAAATTATTTGTTATGATATAATTATTAGGAAATTCGTTATTAAGGTAAGAAAATTATATGATTTAAAAGTTTTCGCGAGAAGAGGAATCTCTCTCTTTTTCTCCTTTTTCCACTAGTTACTTTTATACCTTCCAATTTGTTTTCCTTTTCTTTTTGTTGTCACGTCCAAACACGTTTTCCCCTTTTTCCCGAGGATGACACACAAGGATGAAAGATGCTGTGCAAGGGTGAGAAATCTGTCATCTAGATGGTAGCACACTCATCCTCAGGTAACACTGTCATCTTGCTACCATCTTCCGTGACCTTCGTAACCTTCCGCAATCCTCGTACAGCGTTCCCCGTGGCATTCGTGCCACCTCAGTATGATATATTTTGTGAAACAATTAACATATTAAATTAGAAATTTTTTTATTTTCTTATTTCTTGGATAAATTGTGAATAATATCAACAATAATAGTTTTGGGGACGTTATTAATAATATCATTGATGTTGATGAAAATTCCAATAACATAACAACAACATAACGATAATATTGACAATAATAACAGCTACAACACTATGAATGACTCATCACCAATAATTGAAAACGTAAAAAAAACCTCTGATATATTTAAAAGATTATGGAGTATATGGGACAAAGAAAAAAAAGGAGAAATAGAAGATAATTATAATTATTATGAAGTTTGGTAATATTGGCATGTTGACGCAGCAAAAGTTTGTTATCTAATTGTACCATCACCAGTATATAAATTTATAAATTATGAAAATAAATTATGTTATCGACATGAAAAAAATGTATAAAAAATTTAAACAGTATCCAACAAGAACTTTATTTGATTTTTATTTTAAAAATAAAAGAAAAATTTACAATATATTTGTTTGTTTATTAAATAAAGTGGAAGGTTTATGCATGATAAGCATCATTAGGATTATATACAGACCCTTCTTGTCGATCATTTAGATCAACATTTTTCAAAGAGAATTTTTTACTGCGTGCATAATAACCTTCTAACATTTTTGGGGCGGAAGAAGCATCTCAAAACTTGAGATTCAAGAATATGTTTTATAGTACAAAATCCTTTTTTCAAAGAATTTGAAAATAATAGGGCCTTTTATAATTCAAGGAGAGTGACAGAGAAGAAGTAATAATGGTACAAGGCACCCCAAACAAGGAGGCAATAACAATTCCAAAGGTAGAGAGATATCCAGAGAAATGGATAGATTCGGTACACTGGTACAAATTGATGAGGATATGGGAAAGGCATTACAAGAAGACCCAACTAGTTTTATCACAATCGATTTTAGCTACTCAAAGAAAAATAATGAAATCAGTACTCTTGGCAAGCAAAGCGGGATAAAAAATTTGATGAATACAAGCTAGTAAGCGGTCAATTTCCTATAGAAGACAGTGAACGTATATTTTTTGAATATGCCTGCGAAACTAATACTCCTTCAAAAGAAACCAGTTTAACTATGTCAAAAATCAGCAATGGAAACTCAATGCAATATGTAAGCATCAAAATCACTCCAAAATGATAGTTAATCAATTTTGGTAGAAGAACAGGTTTACTCAAATGGGATGATTCTAATTGGCGACAATGATAATAGGAAAAATAATGAAACAAATAAGCAAATTTATGTAATTTCAATAACGCAGCAAGAAGAAGAATAATAATATTATAAATTCCCCTTACAAAGTTGACATAGAAAATTACACTAAAGTTGCAAAGGGTTCTACAAAACAGAATACACATTAGAGTATATTAAACCGCTTTTAGAATGCAAAATCAGGGCTAGTAAGTACACAATATTCGAGTTTAAGTACTGGGTCTCAAACAAGAGCCAGAACATGTGATGTTTTTTGAAAAAATGGTGGAATTCCAAATAGAAGATTACAAGGAAAAGAATGGTGTGCAATTATATATCGGACAGGAAAATATACCAGGATATTTTTAGCATGAAACCATTTGAGAAGCAAAAACTTCACAGTTCACACTATTGGATGGTAATAAAATTGTCAGAATATTATATAAATGTCATATGCACTGGTCGAAAACTATATTTCGGTGCCCGATATGATTGTAATATAAAATTTTAAATGATTGGTTATCGTAGCTACATATAGAAGTTTTTTAAATCATAATAATAATTGGTTATCGTAGCTACATATAGAAGATTTTTAAATCATAATTAAATCATTAAAATGTTACTAAGAAACCTTGTAGATAATTAAAATTTGTATCTTCTGTAAAAAAAATATTACCCCTTTTAATTAAAATCAAGAGAATTATCGGTGTTTTAATTCGTACGGCCGTTCAAACTTTGGTCGCAATAATTCTCTTAATTTAAATGAAATAGATCTAAAATTTTACAGCCGATGCATAATTTTATTATCTAAAAGACTACCTAGTAACATTTTGATGTTTTAAATAATAAGTTAAAAACTTTTATATGTTGCTACGATCACAAATTATTTTCGATTTTATATAAATATATAATCTATCGGAATTCACTATAATATAAAATCGAAAATAATTTTTGATCGTAGCCACATATAATTCTATAACTTAATCGTCAAAACTAAGTAGACTTATAGATAATCAAATCTGCATAGTATGTAAAGATTTAGACCTATTTCATTTAATTAAGAGAATTATTAGCGATCAAAATTGGAACGGCCGCACGAATTAAAATGTCGATAATATTCTCAATTTTAATTAAATAAGACTTGTATTTAAATGAAGGAATACTTATTATTGTCTGCAAGTTACATAGTGGCAGTTTGACTATTTAAATAATAAATTAAAAACTTTTATATGTGGCTGCGATCACAAATTATTAAAAGATATATGTAGTATTGTATGGTTCGTTGTGCTGATAATCGTATAATAATGTATGATAATTTTTATGTTCAAATAAATGCCAAAATAACTAATTTATCAAAATTAAATTAAATTTCTCGGGTCACACTAAAAATAATGAAATATGATGACAAATTTTGAGAGATGATATTTTCACAGCCATCGAACTTGTTTCTCGGAATATTCGTGTGTTTTTTTGTATTTGTATTTTGCATATTTTGTATTTTGAATTAATAATTGGTTTTTGTACGATGCATTAAGCAAAACAAGATTGTACTGTATATATTAAAACGCACCAATGAAATTTACCCAATAAATCGTCAGATCTTAATCTTTAACCAAATCAAAAAATAGAAAGAGCTTCATTTTTTAAAAAAAAAATACTTGTAAGATTCAATTTTGATTATGAATTGCCTTTTGAGTCATGTTCCTTGCAAAATTCTACATACAAATCCTATTTTTATCCATAACTTTTAACCCTAACCGGTTTGGGTTTTAAAAAATATTTCATCATATAATTGTGGCTCAATAATTTTCTTAATTTATGACATGAGGCTTGGCCACATGAATTTTGTATTAACTGTTTTAGGAAATTAGGATCTAATAGATCGCATCTAGATTATTATGTCAGCTCAGCATTTACGATTTTTTTTTTTTTAATTTAACAATATATACTAAAAAATTTTTACCTTAAAATTATATAGTTTAGTACCGTTCATTCATGGATCAGGGACTTAAGAATTTAAGACAAAAAATAATTTATTTACGACGTTTAAGATATTAAATAAATAATGTATTCATTGGAGCAAACTTCGTGCAACAAAATTTTTTCTCGTCTCCGTCAAAAATAAAAATAAAAAACAAAAAATAAAAACAAAAAATAAAAAATAAAAAATAAAAACAAAATAAAAAAAAAAAAACAAAAAATAAATAACAAAAAAGTTTGATGCTAAATTTTCGAAAGAAATTCACAAAATTTATCATAGTTTTCTTAAATAATTCAAAACTTATATATATTATTTCAACATTAAGTTTCATAATAATGATACGATTAAGTTTGAATCAGATTGTTTTGCTAACAGCGTGGATAACAATTTTTTCTCTGACGTCTTCGGTATCAGAAGGTTACGGAAATTTTACACATAATGAAACGAAGCCATATTCAACACCCCCACGGGTGTGGCAACATGGGGAATATTTCGATGGGACAGTGGTTCTTCGAATTATTAATAGGGATAGTGATAAAACTTCATCTACTGGAGAAGCATGGATAAGACAAGTGTTATCTTTGCGCATTATTCATCCCAATGGAACAGTCAGTGAAATAGACAAAGACCTAAAAATTCAAGAATTTAATTGGCGCATAACAAGTTCTGGTGGTGATTACCTGGACCCTATAAGTATATACGCACTTCATAAGGGCTTCATACTTGTTAGATACTTTAATGCTTCAGATTCGGGCGATTTTACAACTTATGAAGAATGGGGACGTATTATTGATTGGGATGGCAAATTATATAGGTAAATGTTTTCAATAATTACATCATAATCATATCATATTACATCATATTATCCTTAATATCAATGACAATTATTATTACTTTTATTTAAAAATATATTCTAAACTATGAAGTGAAGTATTTTTCGGGGGGGCTTACATCATAAACGGTACATGGGGGTCAACGGGAATAGTGACTAACGTTAATCCAGAAAAAGGTTTTATAAGGATAGCTGGTGTGAATGCTTCTTATATCGAGTGGAAACAATATGTGATGTGAGTTTTTATACCATAACATTATAAGGTTTTACAATTTTTTCAATTTTCAATTTTAATTTTTTATTTTTAATTTTATTTTTAGAGATGATTCATTAAATATTAAAAGGTTACACGAAGGAAATATTACACTTCCTCAAAACAATGGAACTTCTTCAGTATTAAGAACCATAGCTACTGTTGACGAGGGTTATAGTATAATCATGGGAAATTTCACTAATTCTAGTAGCAATAATCCTTTTGAAATTCGTGCCGCGGTGTATGCTTTAACAAAAGGATATAATGATGAACAATTTGATACACCAAGAATGATTTATCAATTACCTTTAGATAATATTACAATTTCTGATATATTTTCTGGTACTTCAAGTACAGGAATTGGACAAGTTTGTACACTCCACATCATACGGAACGATGTTGATTATTATGTGAAACTTAATTTCTTATCATCTGGCTCAATTACGGAAATCATCCCATTAAGCATAAACTTACCCGAATTACCTTCAAATTCTACTACTGAATGGCAAATAGACAGTATTCCTTTGGGTGGTTATTTATACCATAGTTATTTTATTGATGCAAACTCGCATACCAATGTTATTGTATACTATTTTGACGAATACACAAATAAGTTTTTTCCCTGGGATGCTCCTGAACCATCAGTTGTAAATCTGAAGGGAGTTTTGATATTACTACCTAATAATACTATGTTAATTTCACAAATAGAAAGTTCAGATGCGTGGAGTTTTTTGACCACAGACATTCCTCATTACTCAATAAATTCGGATTATGGTTATTTAAATCTTCAAATAAAAAATACAAGTCCCTTAATTAATGTTAGTATTTTAACCTCAACGGATAAAATTACGATTACATATTATGATCCGGTAGAACTTTCTAATGGGTACATTTGGATCTATCAATATAATAATAGTGGCGACAACATTATACGACAATTTGTTAATGGTGTCAATAGTTTTTGTAACGTCACTGATAATGGATTGATTGTAACTGTAAATGTTATCAAAAGTGCCTTTAGTAATTCTAATAGCCAATTTTATGTTAAAGTTGACGATAATTTTGTAAGAAACAAAGCATACAAAGAAACCTTAGCGGGTATAAATGATAATATTTGGAAATTTAATACAAGTATGTAAATGATGTTATTTTATTATTTGTTATTAATTTAAATATTAAATATCTATCACTCTTTATATCCTAACGGTTTTTAGGTTCAAATGAAGAAAAAAATTTTGCAGGTAAATTTCAGTGCAATTGTCATTATGTGTATCCAATATTAAATCATTCAAAATGGATTGAAAAATTTCTACAATAGATACGGTATCTGGAGTGTTGCGTTTAACTATAGAAGGCACCGAATACTACGAAAATCTTAATTCAAATGGAAAAGATCAATTCTTTGCAGATCTGCATCTTGAATTATCTAGAATTATTCCTGTTAATATTAAGCGACTAAGTTCAAATAGGAAAACCCAAGTTGATACCACTGTTAGTTCTAGTCGCCAAATATTGATTTCACTTAATATTGAATCATCCAATGAAGAAAGAAGTGTAGCATTCATTGTAGACGATTTAAATGATATGATTGTACATAGAAACATGACTTCCATTAGTTTATTACCTACCACAAAGTATTTAGATGAAAATTTTGGATTTAAACCAAAACGTGAATATATATTGAATTTTTAATTTATTTAACATGCTATCATTACTAATCACTCTTTGAAATGTTTCTTTTTCCTTAGAAAACTTATGGGATGAATACAAGTGGGAATTTTTGGGTATTATGTTAATACTTGCAATTTTAGTGGTTCTTTTCTTAATTGCACAAAAAATGAACAAAAAGGTAAAAAATGATATTTTATTTGTTTGGTTTACAATTTTAGAAAATGTAGATTGTGTACTTACATTTATTAAATTCTCTTAAAGGGTCATTACATGGCTATTTTACAACTTGGATTAATTATTTTTGATTTAGCAATGGATATTCTTTTCGTCAGCAAGAATGCTAAAGTTATCAAAGCATTATATATTCCAAGGTAAATTTATCAATTAATATATAGATTTATCTTTGCATGTTTATATCTGCATATTTACATTTGCATCATTTATTTATTTTTATTTTTTAAATCCAATGGAGTCTTGCTCCAATAAACTTTGCATCATTTATTTATTAAAAACTTATGAATATATAAATAGTGTCATATTCCTGACTGTTCCAATTGGAATCAACACTATATGTGCATTTTATATTATCAGTAAGGAAAACAAATCAAAGGATTTCAGGGTTTGGTTCACTCAAAATGAAAAGGCGGCATCAGTATTTACAGTTTTATCAAGTGCTGACATTGAAATATTAAGTATTCTCAATTCAAATTTGGCCGGATTTAAAATTTTCCAAGCCCCAATTTCAATTAAAGGAAAAAATAGAATCTTTTGGGTCTCTTGTTTAACCGTTTTCGTTGAAGATATACCGCAAATGATCATTCAGGTCAGTCTTAAAATTCTTTTTAATTATACAGTATAACAAAAAAAAAATATTATTTTGATTTGTTTTCTAATTATAAAAATTACCTATATTGTAGTTATTATACCATTTTAGTGTGATTACATATGATATAATCCCTCTTCTTACACTCGCCTCTTCATGTCTTAACTTGTTAGTTAATATTATTGGCAGATTATTTCAAACATTAAATATTTGTCGATTTGGAACTTTGGAATATGACAGTACACGGAATCAAGATGATTTTGAAAATCTTCAGACAACATTTATTGAAAGAAATTTCACTTCAGACAAATCGATATCACATTCAATTGATGGCAAAGAAGAAAATGAAAAAAAATATTGAATAATAATTTGACAAAAAGATGTTCAAATATTAGCTTTCAAGAAGTAATACGTTGATAAGAAATTAAGGAGCATTATGTACATTTGTGGGGAGAAATAAAATATTAAAACACTTTGATTGCGAATTCAGAAAGTATTGTTTTCTATTAGTTTCTTCATTTATTTGGATTTTTGTTAGAAAAATTGTAATATTAAAATTTATTTTATTTGCTTATTCATTATTGATAATTTCAAATGTTAGAAAATTTCTATAAATAAATAAATTAATATTTAACTTCTGATCTGTCTAAAAAAATCAATCACATTACACAACTGCTATATGATTGTTCATCGTATTTTTGAAGGTTTTATGATA
The DNA here is from genome assembly GCA_910592015.1 of Diversispora eburnea. Taxonomy (NCBI): domain Eukaryota; kingdom Fungi; phylum Glomeromycota; class Glomeromycetes; order Diversisporales; family Diversisporaceae; genus Diversispora; species Diversispora eburnea. The sequence goes on along the minus strand of CAJVPK010001079.1, from coordinate 4,077 downwards.
TATTTAGGTCACAAAGAGATTTTTGCACAAGGATTTCGAAATAATACGGAATTCACGGGAGATAACAGTAAGATGACAGTGACACCTGGATGAGTGTGGTACCATCCAGGATGACAGATTATTCATCCTTGTGTGTCATCCTCGAAGAACGAAGAACAAAGGATAGAAGAAAACAATCCGAAAATGTATAAAATAGCTAGTAACCTGGGGTGTAAAAGGGGGATAGGTCTTCTACTGCAATTTTTAGACTTTATAATTTTTCTTTTAATCAATTTCGGGGATTTACGTTTTTGTTTCCTTTCATTTATAAAAAAACATAATAGTAATTTTCTTGGAAATTTGAGAAACAATAAATATTCTTTGCAACAGTTTAGTAATAAGGATAAGAAAAGCCAAAGCAGTGATATATTTCTGTTGCTACACTTTACAATAAATTTGATAACAATAGTAATAATTTCAAAATATCTCGTAATACTTCAATAAATTTTATTTCGTGATAAATGGTAATAGGGATAGACATCCTACCCATGATAATATTTCTATTGCCAAAGTTTTAAATAAATTTGATAAACTACTTTGTTTCTCTGAATAAAGTTACTGCATAAAGTTTGAAGCTAAGATTCGAAAGTTTGCGTAGTAAGCTGAAATAAAGATACTTTTACTCCACTTACGTACTTTCAGATTATACCTGTGTGCACTATTATAGAGTTATTTTAATAGTTGTCCACAGCGTTTAGGCAAGTGACTGCTTGATCCTAACTGTGGAAGAGTATATTATTACATATGACGTACTGTACGCAAGGGTTCGAAAGAGTATATTATTACAAAGGTCATTAAATTCCGTCACATGAAAAGTTACCCATATTTTCTGTTTCTTGAGATATATTTTCTTCTGTTGCTCTTTCTTTGTATTATTATAATAATTTTTCTATTTTCTCTTAATCGAATTTTTTGACATTTTATTAATAGTATAATTAAATTGTGATTTAATTTCTATTTTCAACGTAAATAATTTAATTGCATTGATCTTGCCCTTTAAAAATTATACCTGTTCTTTAATAAATAATTATAACTTTTTTAATGCTGATTTATTGGCAAATCGGGTTTGAAAAAGCAAACAAGCTACAATGGGTCAATGTCATAAAAATAAAAGAAATAAGAAGTCAAAGATAATATATAAAGTTTTTATACGTGATCAAATTAAGTTTTCGTAACTGAATATCATATCATATCGTTTTTCTATACTTTATATCATAATAATAATTCTTTATTATTCTTTTATTGAGAAAAAATTATGAATCAAAAAATGATAATACGATGTGTTGAGATCTTAAGTTTTCATAATATAAGATAAAAAAGGAAACACAAATTTATAGTTATTGTTAAATCTCATTGTCTCTAATAGGCATAATTCCCAGACCTTAACTTTGCCCACGTAATTTAACATTTTATTATGGTAATGCATTTATTTATTTAAAATTCATTTCTTTTACCAATTATAACAGATATGACTTTCTTGCTTATATCTTTCAGAATAATTCCCTTTTTGAGAATACCACGATATTCAAAAAGCATATGTTACTTTCAAAAAAAAAAAATGACGCAACGCATCTAAGATTCATATTCATTTTGAGAAAAATACCAAAGCTTTACTATTTCAAAAGTGACATTGAAAGTATATTAATAAAAGAAGAAAAATGTTAGTTGTAAAAGCTGCTTATACTGTTTTTTGGAACAATCATCATTTTTTATTCTTGTATGGGAATCATATAAATGAAATTTTTTTATTTTATTACAAGTATCTTTTAAAGGAAGTTGAGCATTTCATTTATTTAATTAATTCGATTATTATATTTTCAATATACTCAACTCATTATGCATGCATGGTTATTATTTCAAATTTGTATATCCAATTAGTTTCTTTTGATACCATAATTTACGAAAAATTTATTACCTCTGAAGTTATCAAATCCAAATTATTCCTTTATAGTGATTTGACACGATAGCTATGGAAAAAATTCCACACGAATTATTTATTCAAATTCGAAAAAACAAAAAATAAAGTTTTATTTTTATCAATCATTTCCTTTTTTTAAAAAATCAAAAAAGTCCAAAATTATTATATTATTTGTTTTAAATTATCCAAAAAAAGAAATGAAAGGAACAAATTGATCATACCGCAGCGACTTGGTACTATAGAACTTTTCTTTCTAGTCAGCTGTTAAAAGATTGCTTTTTTAAGCATTTTTATAATAAAAGTGTAAATTTAGTGATATAAAAGGTTACCCCACCTGCATTCAACCTATAATTTAAGAAATAATTGTAATTTATAATCATTTACAAATTGAAGTTCTTTTCTTATTTAGTCCAATCTTTAATAATTAAAATAATTATATAAGAATTTAATAAAGAATTTAGTTATAAAAGCTTAGCAAAATTGGATAAGCTATCAAAAAATATTCAGATATTGAAGATGGAAATTAAATATATTTTGTACGAAATAACAAAGATATCTTTAGTTTCTTTAATAACTTATATCTCATATTATTATTACAAATATTTTACACGTGAGAATCCACTTCCTGGTCCTTTCCCATTACCATTCATTGGTAGCATTCACCGAGCTTTGAAAAATTTTACCTTCGATGCGAGCGAATTACTCAAATATGGTGATATTAGTGAAGTTTATATTGGATCTCAACGTTTTATTTTGTGTAATAATGATGAACTTATTCAACCAATGATGAAATCTGTTGTTAATGGTCCATTTCATAATAGAGTAAAGGATGATCATGAAGGACTTATAGATGGTGGTTTATATAATGCTGGTTTAATGTTTAATAATAATTATAATGATTGGTATTACTATCGTAAATTCTTTGACAAAGTAATGTTGTCCCCCGTATTTATTAAACAATCCGTAACAGCAGTACAAAATAGTTTTTTTGAAATGGAAAAATATTGGGAAAAACTTGGCGAAAAAACAGTATTGGATTTTAGTCATTGGTCAAAACGATATTTCTTTGATACCATTTTTGTTACTACCACCAATAAACCTGCTTATGCATTAGCACATTATTATAATAAATTAACTCAAAATGAAAAATTATCTTTACCAGAAAGTATTCTTAAAGAAAGTAATCAGTTTCTAGAAGCACTAGGTATATTCAGCCATAGTGTAGCATATTTCTATTTCGTTCCTAGAATTATTCGAAATTTCCCTGGAATTAATAGATACTCTCAATACTTTAAGGATAATAATAATTGGTTAGAGAATAATATCCATGAAATTATTAAATCAAGGCGAGAAGAGATTAAGAAAACTCCAATTGTTCAAAAATTGAAATCCGACATGTTAACGATGTTTTTAACGGTGAACACTGAGAGAGATGTTACCGAAAAGATCGCGGATGATCTTCATGATAAACCAATGTCTGATGATCAGATCATACCTAATTTTATGGAAGCTATATCTGCTGGTACTAGTTCGGTAAGTAAATTATTTAACCTTAACTTCATTATGTGATGATTTCCCTCTTCTGAAAGAATAGTAATAATTACATTTTTATTCTTTTGTAAAGGGTGGAAATTCCATATGCTTTTTAGTTTATTTCTTGGAAAATTATCCGAAAGTAAAACAACGAATGATAGAAGAAATTGAATGTGTTCTTGGCAAAGATCCAAATTCTTTACTTACATTTGAAGATATATCAAAACTTGAATATGTCGAAGCTATCATAAAAGAAGGTAGGTAATTTATATGTTGAACTCAATTCTATGTTTATGCTTAATATTATTGATAATAATATTATCTCATTTAATTTTCAATACATAATATTTTATAATTTATAATTTCTATAATTTCTATAATTGTAGTTGCAAGAATCCATCCTATAACACTGAGAAATGTGAAAAGAAACTCTGAACCGGAAATTATAGGAGGTTATAAATGGTCTAAGGATACTATGTTTCTAATAAATATCGATAAAATTCATCACCACGAATTATATTGGAAAGATCCTGAAGTATTTAATCCAGATAGATTCATGGATAAAAATAATCCTGATAGTAAAAGTC
>CAJVPK010001078.1:0-16003 GCA_910592015.1 Diversispora eburnea | reverse complement strand
ATACCTAAAACATACTTACTCATTACCTAAATTAAGTATTTTTTAAGTATATTTTAAATATATTTTAATTATAAAATGATAATATTTTAAATAGTTTTTTATATACTTAAAAAATATTTAATAAAATATACTTTGAATATATTTTAAATATATTTTAAGTATATTTTAAATATCATAGTTTTTATAGGGATATCATTAGATAGGTTATTTATAAATTAATTAAAAGTGACAACATAATGAAATCACACCTTAAATATAAATTTATGTGTATTTATCTTAAGGTTCTAAGTTTAGGAAAAGTTGTATATGAGCAAAATATATGATTCCAGATAACAAATGTGATGTCTAATCAAGATTTTTTAGATTTCATGTATAAATTAGAATCAATAATTTTATTATTATTTGAAAAACATAATGATCTTAGTCCCAATATTTTTTTATATATTCATAAAAGTTTATTGTGTAATTTATTATTATTTAAAATCTTTTAATATACTTATTAATATTGCCAATCAAAACTATATACAAGTATCAAAAATAATAAGTTAACAGATGAAGTTAAAGGTTTTCTCTTGAACGAATTATTATTATCTATATAAAATAGACAAAAGTTTTGAAGAAGATTCAATGAATTTATTTCTGAAAAAGAAACTTTAAGTCTTCGTAAAAACCTTAAAACTATAAAAAAAGATATAAAAAAAAATTGAAAATAATACTTCAATAAAAAAATCTAGTATTCTGATAAAACCTATACTTGGATTAAACTAGCTTCAAATATGTGTATATCTAAAAAATGCAGAAGAAGAATTCTTTAAAATATTTTTAATAAGTAAGTTGCAATGATTAATTTGGGTATTTGGTGATGAATTAAGAAATAAATAAAAAAAGATTTAGTACTGTAATTTTGAAACACTTAAAAAAAGATATACCTTTTACTAAAGAAAAAATAAATTTTTTCATTCTATAATTACTATAATTTTCAATAAAATAATTTGAAATTAATTACAAATTAATAATTTTGTAATAAAAAGTTAAATAATGTAATCAATTGTTATCCAATTTAATACAAAATACTTTATACTTGTAAAATTAGGGTGAGAGATCTTGTCTTTTAAAATCAGCTACTTGAAATAAGTGAACATGTTTTTTTTTTACAAAAAAAATTATTTTTATATAATTAAAAAGTATTTGTATAACAGATTTATTTAAATTCAAAATTATTAATTTTATTTATAATTGTATAACTCTATATTATTTCTCCATTAAATTAACTATCTCCTAGATATAACAATGCATTTTTTTATCATGATATTCTCACTATACTTGTATGCAAAATTATTTTGAAGTCCTGAAATTACAATTTTAGAAAAAAAAGTTGAAATAATTTTTTATAGAAGATGAAATTATTTTACTTAAAACCTGAAATTTTTTGACCATCTATATTTATTCTTTGATTGAATATACACATAACTAGATACTTTTTTTACTTCCATATATAAAATAAATTCTGCATAAATTTCAAAAAGTCGAAATATCTCAAAAATCCAAAATCAATTTTAAAAATATATATAATTCTCATAACAAAATGTTCAGAAAATCGTGGTTTGACTTTTTATTTTTCTGTTACAGAGGCAAATAGCTATTCTACATACTGTTAATTTGTTCTTGAAAAAAAAAAATATAAAACATGTTGATTTCTGCAAGCAATTAATGATTTCAATTTTTGATTATTATTCAAATAATAAAACTGTTAGTAATCAGACTAAAAAATAAAAAAGAAAAGACTCAAATGACTTTGAACACAATCTCATTAGTATCAAGGATGATCCTTCATTTTCACAACTTAAAGAAAAATGTATTCAACATCATTGTACTAGTTGTCATAATTGTACTACTAGTGGTTGCAAGTATTTCATATCACAATTCATGTGTTCAAATTGTTAAACTAATCATATTTACAATATGTATAATCCAGTTTGTACAGGATAAATATTTTTTTTATATATTTTTCTATGTCTATTCTATCAATTTTAAAATTCACAGTTAATAATCTTTTCTCAGTAAATTACAAAATGATTTTTAATAATGTACTATATATAGTATATCCATTTTTACAAATAATATTATAATTTTAAAATTTTATATTTTTTTAATTATATAATTAATGTAAATAAAAATTGTGCTAATGTATAAAGGAACATATAAGGATTCTTTGAATAAAAAATTGTACAAATTTATTGAATTTTGAGTACTCAGTGAATTTTATTAAATGTACTACCTGTAGTACAAAAGGTGAAATCCTATTCATTGACAATATAATTATTAAGTCAGATGTAATTAAAAATTAAAAAAATTAGAGTTTAGTTAAGTTATTTTTACTTTTAACAATATGTATAACATAGAGGTTATAGTTATATTATAATATCACTAGTCAAATACAAAAGAATCACTGTATTAAATGGTGATTCCTATATTATAGATCAGTTAAAAATCAACTATTCTATTACATCCTATATTATAAATCAATTAAAATTGAAATTCCATTTTAATATAGATATTCTTTTGTATTTGACTTGTATATATAGTATAAACAAATAAATATAATATAATACAGTATAAGTTTTACATGTTGTTTAAACCAATAATTTAGACTAAACCATTTTAAACTTGTTCATATTTTTTTTTATCTTTTAATTTTATTTTTTTTTATCTAGATCAATAGTTTTAAATATAAGTAAGTAAATAAAAGTTTTTTCTATAACAAAAAGTTCTTCTACATTTTATCTTTAGTTTAATTTATTGTATTCTAAATTTTTTAAAATCTTTTAAACCTTTTAACCTGAATTATTAGTTCAAATTAATTTTGACATAATAAAATAATTTGAAATTTGACACTATAATAATTTAATAATAATTTGAAATTTGTGATTTTGAAAAATAATTTAAGTAACATGTCTAAGATTTGTGAATTATTTACAAATAGCAAAAAACAAGTTGGAGTTAAAAATTTTGTCAATTTTTGATTATTTGACATGTTTTATCTGTATTATTTATTAGTTTTAATGACAAAAATCTAAATACTATTTCTAGATTTAATTAGTTTGCATCTACTATTCTTACAAATAGATAATATAAAATTATCAAGGATTAAAAATTTTATAATGTATTAATCAAAATCCTTGTTTTTTAAGTTATTCAAAAATTCAATCTTCCTTTAATGTTATCACTTTGTTTTTTGAGATTTATAATTTTACATAATTTGTTACAATATACTATAAAGGCAACAATAAAAAAATTCATTGACCTATTGATTTCAAGAGATAATCCTTTCAAACTGAAAGTCAGGTGAATATTGTTACTAGATATATATTTATAATAATTATTGTGAAGTTAAACAGTTAAACAAAGATTCATTAAGTTTTTTAAGAATAATTATATAACCAAAAAATATTTTATTTTTATCACCAATAATAGGATTTTATTCTTTATTTAAAATACCTATTTTTCTTGAACTTATCACTCTATATTAACACGGAGATTGTTATTATTATATGTATTGACCCACATATATATTTGATTTTCAATTTCTTAGTTGGGCTAATTATTATTGTCATTATATTACAAATCACAAAAAATTATTTAAATGTACAAATGTATAAGAATTTTCTATTTTGTGTAATCAAAGAATAATATGTAAATTATTAAGAATAGAATAGCCGCAACAATGAGAATTGAGATAATGACAAACAGTATACTTTAAAAAGACAATACATTATTTACATAACACCAAATGCTTTTTTAATAACGAATAATAACAGTTAATTACGATTTTCTTATTTTGGTAATTAAGATTAGATAATTATATAATGATATGTATAACTGGCGTTAAAAGAAAATAATGTATAACATTTTAGAACACGATATTCAATTATCACTTTTGTTGCATATTATGTGCGCAATAACTTCGTACAATAATAATAGATGCAGCTTTCATTAATATAATGAAATTATTCCATTTAACTAAAAAAGGCCTTATAAATTAATACAGCCAAGAAAAACGCGGAGTCAAGGGATCAATTCCGATTAATAATCTAAGATTTTACCGATTTTTATGATAAAAAGATTTCTAGAATATTTGTTTTCCGTTTTTTTTTTTTTTTTTTCTACAAATAAAGACAATTAATTGGAACACATTACACACATTACGGATATTAGTGGATTTGTAAATATTAAAAATCAGTTATCTCGCATTATCTTTACGTAAGAATAATTTTAATCTATTAGCATAATAGTTATAATAGTTATAAAGTGATAATGTAGTGATAATGTGATTATAATGTATTAAGTGATGTATTCGAATATAGAACGTTTAATATTAATTAAAGATTAATTAGAGTATTAAGTATTAATTATATTATATATATTAATATAATAATAGACCTGAGTCAAATCATTATTATTTTAAATCACATGTAGTGGCTTGTATTGCTTTATTGCTTGTACTGCTTCATTATTCACTACGTTCATGTGGGATAACAATGATTACATTATAAATTTCTATATTTTATTGTTGGCGTTTTCTGTTCATCAAAGAAAAAATTTTGAACGTCAAAACTTAATGCATTGGGAGGATTTCTTTGATATCTCCTGAATGGAATTCTCCTAACAAAGTAATTTACAATTGACCTTGTAAATGAATAAAATGAATAAAATTATAAAATAATCTAAATAAATAAATGATTTAATATAATAATTATGGAATAATGGCTGTGTAGATATTAAAGAAAAATTGTCATTTATAGTAAACTTATTTATATGAAATAAATTATATAGATGGGTATTAAAAAAAAATAACAAATAACTTGACATGACATAACAATGATAAAGCGGATATTTAATAACAATAATAATAACGGTAAAGTTTTATCCGAATTTATACCTATAAAAAACAAAATATATAATTAAAATATTAAACTATATATTTTCACACTTTAATTTTTGATAACTGAAAATCTTAAATTCAATTATGATTATTTTTTTTTTTTAAAAAAAAAGACACATGTCAAAATATCAATGTGCAACGATATCATAATGAATAATTATAATTATAATTACAATTATTATGATAAAGATGTCAAGTCGAATTTTAGAAAAACCTTGGCGTTTTTCTTATGAGAAAAAAAAAACTCCCCAGCAAGTTCAATCCGGAGTACTGTTTAATTAATGATTATGATCGGCGAAAATACCGTTTAATCTTTTAATAGAAATTATTTATGTAATAAAGATTAAGTTTGGAAAAAAAAACATGACAATATTAGAAATATTAATAAGATTTAAGAGAAAATGGCGCGATTTATATTAATTTTAATGAGAAATACAAAAATAGAATTTTGTCTAACTCGTTAATTCGTCAAATTATCGAATTTTTTTTTTATCGACATGTTTAATTTTATATTTTTATATTTCCTAAATGGTAATAAATAAAAATATCCTAAAAATATTTTTGATCACACGATTTGGATTTATTATTTAATTGTTTTTAATCTTAAAGTCAACGCTAATTTATAATTTATGCGCCACATAAACAATAAAGACAATATGATGATTATTAATTATGCAATAATATTTATATCGAATATAATCTCGACTTTACTTTTTTCACACGTTCCAAAGTCCATCAACTGACAAACGCGGAAGTGACGTAAAACGTGTTCAAATGTTGAATAATTAAATTTCTTTTTATATATATTTATGTCGGAAAATATTAAGAATACGAATTTTTTTTTTTTATAAACCTGATCGAATCTCTTTTTAAATATATTAAAAACTGGGTAATTTTAAATACTAAAAATGGAAAGAATCTTTGAATCTTAATTTTTATCGAACGTATGGGTAGATGTTTTTCGAAATTATCTTACTAATCTTTCTCAAGTCTTGTAATAAATAAGATTGTATCTATGTCATATTTCGCCTTTGATGCATAAGCGAAGTGTACAACTCTAAGAGATTATCTCAACCATGCATAATGTAAAATGTTACATAATCAACTCTCCAATTTCAAATTTCTTATGCAGTAGAATTCAAGTCTCTGACTAAAAACTATCATTAAAATAAATGATAAAATTCAAATTGTGATTTCTAAATTTATTAAAGTAAATCTTATTACGGTTTAACGTTATATAATTATATATATATTGATAAACTTTAATTATAATGAAAAAAACGAGATTAAAATTCCTTTTTTTTTTTTTTTTTAAAAAAAAAAAAACTTTATCAAATAATATATTTTTAAATGCATTCAATATAAACGAGGAAAAAGACAATTTAAGTATAGGTTAATGAATGTGTAAGATTAATTTTTTTATTCAATGGAATTTCCATTTAAATATAAGTATTTTAGTGGTGATTTCTTTCTAAGAAAATGCTTAAAATATTTATACATATATATATATATATATAAAATAGTAAATAATTTTTAGTAAATAATTTTTGAGAATGTAAATAATAAATGTAATTTTCTTTCTTTCTTTGTATAAAAATATATATGTCAAACAATAAGAAATATAAAAATAAAAGAATTCTAAAAATAAAGAATGTAAAAATGTAAAAAATGTAAATCAACTATAAACAAAAGTCTAAAAAATCTAACAACATATCTAATTTGCCAGATATAAATTTTTTTTTTTTTTTGTTTTTTTTTTATGTTCCCTTGCGCCGCCTCTACAATAATACAATTCAAGTATTATTAACCAAAAAGAAAATAGTAATTTATCTTTCTTTTAGAATAAAATATGATTCATTCTTTATTTACTACAACAAGACCAAATGCTACTGTTGTTATACGCGCATATAAAACATTAAACCTTTCTATCCTAAATATATATTCCAATCTATAAATTTTTAACAAATAAATGCGTTCAAAAAAATTCAAGAAATATTAAAATTATGCGCGTAATATAATGTTTTTCTTCCATGTACAAAGACGTGTGTACAATTTTCAAAACTGAAGTAATAGTGACATACTCTAACTACAAGTACACGTCCTTTCCATAAGAAACAACAAGAAACAATCAAATTCAATCGATTTATACAGTCAAAGTTAATCGACCTCCATTTTCTCCAACGATTAAACTTGATGATTTTTGGGATATAGTACCGCATCCCCTTCCAGAATATTTAAATTGTTCTTTGAGAACAAATAAAGGAACATTATCTTCCTCATCAACTCCTTCGTCCTCATCATCATTATTTTCATAAATGTCAATTGATTGTTTAACATTTAATAAATTTGATAATTCCTTAAACATTGGCGGAAATTCCAAAGTATCATCGAAAAATTTTATAGTTTCACATGAATCGTTAAGAGTTGTTAACGAAGATAATGAAGATGTTGATGAATTTGATGATGAATTTCTGACAAGAGTATTAGTGTTACTAGTATTACTGGAGATACTGGATTTACTTAATCTTCTTTTTCTACGTGATAATGGTAAATCTCTTACAACAAGTTGGTTTAATTTATCATCAAATACTGTAACAACCTTCGTTGATGCATAGGATGGCCTATATTTCGTAACTATTGGTGATCCGACATGACATTCTGCGAGGAATGCGTTCAGTTTATTTTTAATCGTGGTCGTCGTATCAATTCGTCTTGATTCTGGTGCACATAAAGTTGTAGTAGATTTAATTACACTATAATTTGAATCATTCAAGTTTTTACTGTTAAAATTTTTTTTACTGGTCTCATATACCCTCATTTTATATTGACGCAATTCTTCACGTTGAAATTTTGGAAATTCGTCGGTTTCCGAAAGTTTATTTATTATAGTATTCAAAGTGACGTTTTGATATAATGGTCTTTGCCGTTCCCGTATTTTACGTAGAGTCCTTATATAAGCAAAATGTTCAATTGATTCACGTACAATATAAGTGCCTTCTAAACAAGAATCCTTTAAATTATTCATTTTAATAGGTTTTACTTTTAGAGATGGTTTACATGGAGTCTTTGATATTACAGCCAATTCATAAATATCATTTTGATTAAATAAAACTGAAGGTATTAAACCTTTTTCAGAAAATTCATCATCATCTTCAATCCAATTTGGGATAGTGATATTAAAGATAGTTCCATTTCGACGGTTTTTATTAGTTGACTTGATTTCGTTGGAGTCATCTGGCAAAGATTTTGAACGTTTAAGAGATATTTTCTTGAAATCAAATGAAGAATACGAAACGGTGGTACTAGAAACTTTGGAACTTTTCATTGAATTTGTGGATTTAATTTTATGTTTATCAATATGAAATAGGCTGATAAATTTCGATGATAGAGAGGAGAAGAGGGAATTGGAGTTATCTGGTTGATTTGTTGATGGCATATTCTAATATTTTTATATTTTTAAATTTCCCCTTTTTTTTTTTCTTTTTAGTAAAAAAAAAAAAAGTATTAATGAGAATCAAAAATTGAACAAATGGAATAAGGAGAAACTCAATGAATGATCAGAAAGTGGAGGGATAATATAAAAAGCGGTATTCTATATTTATAATAGACATGAAGATGTATATATATTAGGAAAATAATAAAGCGAAAAGTTAGTGAGAGGAAGAAGAGGAAGAAAAGGAAGAAAAGATAACCGAAGAAGAAATAAAGTAAGGTCTTACCTTGATAAGTGGAAAACATTTCGAGCAAAAAAAAAAGCGCGATAGGAAGGATGGAGATAGTAATATAAAACATAAAAAAAAATAAAATAAAAACATGAATAAAGAAATAGGGAATTTAATAAATATATAATGAAAATAATTTTACTTACAAATTGAAGATATTAATTTTTCTGAACAAGATTCATTAGTTTTTACAAGAAAAACAAAACTAAATGTTCTTTTTTAGATAGAAGAATTAGTTTATAAATGATGGAAGAAGATATGAAATTTATAAGTTTCTTTGGGGGGGGGGATAACAAAGAAACGCTTTACTTTTTTTTGCCGGTTAATAACTATCAATTTATTTTTTTTTTTGGTAGTATTAACCGTCTAGAGGAATGAAATGAAAAAAAAGAAATAATCACAATTATTAAGACTGCTATTTATTAAAACTAGGAAGTTATTTGGTCTTTTTTTTTTTAAAAAAAAAACCGATTAAGAGAATAAAAAAAGATATTTTGACAACACCATTATTATTTATATATAAAATTTATTTTGGGAAAGTATAATGCAGTAGCTAAAAAGTAAAAAAAAAAAATAATAATAATAATAAAAATAAAAAAAAAATTTTTTTTTATAGTGAAAGTGGCTTAGCTTAAAGAATAATCATTCGAATCGAATAAATTAAAATTAGAATAAATTAAAATTAGAGTAGATTTTTTATATGATCAAATTTTCGAAAGGGAAAATTAATTAAGTGATATTTAGAAGTGTAATAATTTATGTATGTGAGAAGAAAATTTTGGGATAAAAAAATTTCAAGATGCAATTGTTTTTAAATCGGGTCTTTTAATAAAAGCAGGAGTAAGAATAAAATAATGTAAGAAAAAGAAAGAAGTGATACGTGATCGATAAAGTACAATTTCAACATCAAACATCAATACGATATTTTATTCTCATCATTCTCATCGAGTAAAGAATCGTAATTAAGTAATAAAGAATCAAAAGGGCGTAACAATTAGGATATAACAATTTAAACGGGTGTCACATCACATATTATTTGCAGAATTTTTTTTTTGGGTAATGTTTTCTATTATTATTATAGCTTTTAGATATTAATAGAACAGTCAAAATTTTGATAATTTTGATAAACCACATGCATAGTAGTAATTTCGTTGCAAAATGGCGTTCGGGCATATGAATCCTAAAATTTTATAGATAAATTCAAATTCTTTTTATTCACAAATAAAAAAATTTTTGTCAGACCTCAAGTACATGTATTATCAAGATAAACAGTATTTTTTACTTCAATTTATACAATTTATACACAAAAATATAAAAAATACCAATAAAATGAATAAAAATGACAAATGTGACAAACGTAATAAATGTGACAAACACGAAACAAATGTGATACAATAACGTAAAACATAACAATGTTACAAATGTATAGTATAACCAATCAAATAAATTTAATTTTAATTAACCAAATTTAATGTTTCATGAACGTGTTTTTACCATTTTTTTTTAAAAAAAAACTATTTACGTGAGTTTCGCTATCATAATTACGTTTTATAAATAATTCAGAGTTTATTTCATCAACTTTATACATTTACAGCACGAAATGACATCACTTTTAAACACTGAAGTTTGGATAAATTGAATAAATTAAATATATTGAATAAATTAAATATATTGAATAAATTGAATAAATTAAATATATTGAATAAATTGAATAAATTGAATAAAATTGAATATTTCTTACAATAAATAAAGAAACTTATTTTAATCAATTTTCTTGCCAAATTTAAAAAGGAAGAACATTATGAATTTATGTGTTTACTGTCCGTATTGCAATTATTACAATTATTATAATTCAGTAATATCCACAAGTTCTTAATTTAATCTTTGAAACGAATAATAAAACTCTAACAAAAAGACATATTAAAATGATAACTTGTAACTATTAAGTTATCGCACGATTTCTTTTTTTTTTTTGGAGGATCCAGTCGATAGAATCTGAACAAAAGAAACAACTACTATATTGCCTTCATAACTATTGTGGAATTTCAAATTTGTATGTCAAAAGTCAAAATAACTCAATCACGTTAAAATAAACTCAAAAAGGTAAAATCTTAAATCAGTGATTGATTGGATTTGATAAAAAATTGTTTCAAAAAAAAAAAATGGCAACTTTAAAAAACAAATCTAATCAAGAAGAATCATCTATGATAATAGATTCAGAATTCATTTCAACTTCGATCGATTCTGTAGAAGTGGAAACAAGGAATACCGGGAGAAATGATATGTTAATAGATAGTAAACCCATTGAAAATGTCAAAAAACCAAATTTTCGTCCAGCTAAAAATTATGAATTGAATGTAATTAATTTTTTTAAAACAAAAGATTATAATAATATTCGAAAAGTTCCTTAATTCTAGAGATATGAAATTCACATTATTTTATACGTAGGGTGGATTGTCACAAATACGAAGAATATCTGTTCCTCCAAATAGATTCACTCCTTTAAAAAAAGAATGGGAAAAAATCTATGATCCACTTGTGAGACATTTAAATTTACAAGTTCGAATGAATACTCGATCAAAACGTGTTGAATTAAAGGTTAAACCATTATTTTCGTTGATTTCTATTTTATAAATTTCATAATATTTATTTATTAATTATTTATTAATAATATTTTTAATGTTCATTATTTCATATTCTTTAAATAAAAATAAAAATAGACATCAAAATATACTGATGACCCATGTTCACTTCAAAAAGCTGAAGATTTTCTCAAAGCTTTTATGTTAGGATTTGATGTTGATGTGAGTTAAGATTCTAAATACAAAATTCTAAATTTAATTGATTTATCAAAGTATTGTCTTTCTTATAAACTTGGAGATTTTAGGATGCGATAACAATATTACGTGTAGATGACCTTTATATTGATTCTTTTGATATTAAAGATGGTAATTTTTATTTTAATCTTCCTTTTCATTACATTTTTAAATAATGAAGTTAATAAAGTGCTAAACAACCTAATATACTTGATGTATTTAATTTTCTTAATATTTTTAGTTAAATCTTTGGAAGGTGATCATTTATCACGTGCGATTGGAAGAATTGCTGGAAAAAATGGTGCAGTGAAATATGCTATCGAAAACACGTCAAAAACTAGAATAGTTCTAGCAGAAACGTAAGTTGTAAACATAATAACAAAAATGACAACAACAACAATAATAATAATAATAATAATAATTAATAATTGTACAATTGTTAATATATTTAATATATTTTTAATATATTTATATATTTTTAAAGGTCAATTCATATTCTTGGATCCTTTCAAAATATTAAAGTTGCAAAAGATGCAATTGTATCATTAATATTAGGTAGTCCTCCTGGTAAAGTCCACGCTAATTTAAAAGTTATTTCATCAAGAATGAAACAAAGATTTTAAAATATAATAAAACTTAATTTATTTTATATTCTTACTCTGTTTACTGAAATTATCTAAATTTCCTACAAAAATATTATTTTATCTTTAATGAGTTTGTCTTATGAAAAGATGAAAAGATGAAAAGATGAAAAAATAAAAAAATAAAAAATTATTTAAGAAAAGTCCTTAATAAATAATAATAATAATAACAATAATAATAATAACAATAACAATAATAATAATAGCAATAACAGATAAAAATTACTAATATTAAAAGATAAATAAAAAATGGATTAAAATATTGAGAAGGTAAATCTATGAAATATTATATATATAGATAGATAGATATATATATATCTCTCTCGAGACAGTTACATTCAAAATACGATAATAAAATGTCATTTATTTAATGCTTTTCCGTACATAAAATAAATTATATGCAGCGCGACTCTAAAAAGAATAAAGAATTTCAGATTAGTTTATTTATTAATTATGTTCAAATATTTGAAATATTTGATTGAAATAATTACCTTAACATTTTTTATATCACACACAGAAACACGACTATCATCAAAATTGTGCCATTCTTGTCTATATCCATTTCGTACACAAGCTGTATAATGTCCTCCATTTAAGCTACCATAATGATTTGAAACTGCATATAAATCATAAGGACCTGTTTGTTGAAGGTTATTAAAATTATTTAATCCTCCTATTCCCGGAATATTATTCTTCGTTTTTTGTGTTATTTCATATGGCATATATTCTGTTAAATCTAAATTCCTTATAGGAAAATCGACATATGTATCTAATTTATCTCTGAATGGTCCATTGAATGAAAATCTTTTAAGATGTATCAATAAAACATCCGGTAATCGTGAAATTGTAAGTTGTTTGGTGGCTTGTCTATGGCATTCACATCTGGAACAATACCATGAATTATCTCCATCTAAAATCTCTTCTTTGACGAAATTTTTCAAGCACATTTCTAAATTAACTTGTTCACCTTTACGTTCTTTTGGAATAGGCAATGATAAATACATAAATTCACTGTATGTTGTAGATGTGTTCTTACAAGAAGAGCATATCAATTGATTACGGAATTGACCTTGAAATAAACTAACAATTACAGAATTATTCTTTCTCAAATATCTTTCCCACATTATTTCTGATACTATTCCAGTATGTAAACTTTCCATTTGTTTTTCTTCAGTTGGTGTTAACTCTTTAATTTTCTGTTTTACGTTTAAATCTTCATGTAAACCATCTAACAAAAATTCAAGAAATTCCTGTGAATCATGTTGATCTGATCCCGAAAATTGTGGTGCAAAACGACCAATAGCCTCTTTAAATAATATTGGTGAAACAAAAGTATATTTATCATCCCACATTACTCGAATTAATTCTGCGAATGCTTCAACCAATACACCTTTAGAACCTAAAGGATTGACTTTATTTATATGTCGTTTGTAACTACCATCCAAAAAGTATCTAGCAAATGGAACTGTACCACTTAAACATTGAATAATGGAATTCATAAAACAAGTATTTCCTAAATTCTTTAAACCAGTAGTTCCAATTCCAGATCCCAATTGAGAGAAGCTACTTTCTGAAGTTGGGAGACGATGATGATTTTGTTCCATGGGTGAAGGTCGATTTGGCATGAGAATTTGAGTATCGTTATTAGGTACTGAATTCATAGAAATTTTAGAAATATTTTCATTATGTTCATTTGAAGCAGATACGGGAGTTTGTGGTAATGGTTTTTTTGGTTTTGGTGGTATTGGTGGTGGTTTTATATATTCTGGATTATTTACTTCACTAAAACTATAATAAGGATGATCAAATATAGTTTTACGACGTTTTAACGAAGTTTCTGATTTAGATGAATTTGAACTTTTACTAGTATTTGTCTGCGAAGTTGTCGACGTAGGTGAAGGTAATGGCTTATTTGGTGGAGGAATAGTAAATTCTGAATCGGAATTGTAAATATTTTTATTATTATTATTATAGATCTGATTTGTTAAATAATTTAATCCTGTCATGGACTGAATTTGTGTGCCACTAGGTTGCGAATACTATAATAAAATTATAAAAATTAAAATTTGAATTAATTGAATAAATATTAAAAATAAAATATTTGATAAATTTGATAATAAATAAATTAAGTTCACATATTCAAGTTATTATTATAAAATAACTCACAAAGTCCATATAGCTTTTGATATAACTACCAAAATTATTAACATCATAAGAATCTATAATTTCTTTCGGAGAGGACGACAGAATTCTTAAAATTTACATTAAAATGTAAGAACAATAACCGTAATATCCAATTGTTTTTTATATATAATATCAAATAATGTAAATACCTCCGGTCATTTTCATCACTCCTCAGATTATTATTATTTTCCCGTTCATTTTGATTAATTTGTATAATATTTTGTGTAATATTTTTTGTAGTATTATCTGTATTACGTTCAATTCCTGCTTCACCTGTCAAACGATACCAAGCGTTAAATCCTCCATTTAATAATACTGGACTTCGTTTTAATCGCTTCGTAAATTCTGTATCAAAAATTGCTTTATACAAATATTGCATAGTATCATTACTATTATAGATCGAAGAAGAATGCGAAATAATTGATTTATTTATTGCTGATTTAGATTCTGTAACATAAGATGAATCCTGATTATGGTACACAACCAAATCAAACTTATGTCGATCATCGAAAAGTTCCTTTTCGTGTTTAGGAGAGAAAATTAATTTATTCTCAATATCTATCGATGAAATTCTGTTTTAAAAGATAATATATATATATTTGTTAAATTCTATATTAACATCCTAAAAGATATAAAAGGATTTTTTTTTGTTATTTAACTTGCCCATTAATTAAAAGAATTGGTTCCAAGCAAACAATGTTCTTTGTTTTGATGTGACCTTTTTCAAATTCTGTTCTTAGTCTAACATCCAAAACTAAAATTTTTGGGGAATCTTCTTTCATATTTAAATATTTTTGTAACTCTGAAGCTTGAATCGTATTATTATGAAATTTTAAATCATCTAATTAATGGGGGTTTTTTTTTTAATTAATTAGGTAAAGAAATATTAGAAATATTAGAAATATTAGAATTATTAAATTTTTTGAATTATTAGAAGAGGTATTTGGAATAAGAGGTTTAGAGATTGGGATAACTTTTGATTCATCTTTTTTATTACTTGATTTGTCATTATTATTATAATTCTTCAAATTCTTCATGGAATCTGGATTGAATCCATTGTTTTTTAAGTTCTTTGACGTTTCATTGATAGGTACCATAGAGGTTATATTTGAATTCGATGTTGATGTTATGTTACCAATCATATTATTTCCTACTATATAAACCGGTGAGGGTGACAACCCTTGAGTCGTTGAAGGTGAGATCGGTATTTTTGAGGGTTGATTAGAAGTATCAATGTTGGCTTCGGCTGATGATCGAGAAAATGAATGTGGTTCCGGCATCCGAATAATCTCTTGTTTTTGAGTTATTTCTTCCTTTTCGTCATCCCTTGCTTTTAATATATTTGCCGCATTTTCAGCTTCAGTCAAAATTTCCTCAACTTGCTATAATTAGCGTTGTATAGTGTGCGTGATCAGGAGTTATATGAAATATTTTTATAATTGGGAATGTAAAACCTAATTTAATAATTTAATTAATTTAATTAACTTTAATTAATTTTAATTAACGAGCTTACTTTTTTCAAATTTCGATAGGATGTTTCTAGAGCAGGGTCCTTTTCAAAGGCCTTATCTAAATTCTGTTTTGGCAATTTCTCTAACACAATTCTTTTTTTTTTTTTTTTTTTTTTTTTTTTTTTTTTTTTTTTTTTTGAAATTTTTTTTTTATAATTTTTTTGTTTTTTTTTTGTGTGTGGTTGCG
>CAJVPK010001077.1:0-16032 GCA_910592015.1 Diversispora eburnea | reverse complement strand
AGATTGACAAGAATTTTTATAATAAACTGAACACAAACAAGACTTTTCATTTCCATCCATTCATAATATAACGTTAACGTTAATATAATTAATATGTAATCCAGTCATATCGATGGCTTGTTGCGGTGTCGAATCTTGAGCATAAATGTGAATGGTTGTTGCTTTATCTAATTGAATAATTTTAGAAAATATAATAAAAATTATAATTAATAACAAATAACTTATAATAATAATAATAATAATAATAATAATAACAAAAATAATAATATTTGTAATTGAGAAATCGAAACTTAACTCAAATTTTCACGAATTGGATCATCATTAATAAAGCTTTCTCTTGAACGATATGAAATCTGTTAAAAATATTATTATTAAAATATTAAAAGTATTTATTATTATTAGTAATAATAATAAGGATTATTATTATAAATTATAATAAATATTATTAAAATTATTAAATAAAATCTTACCAAATTAATTGCATTTTCTTTCAATGTTAATATGATAAGATTTAAATGAACTTTAGAAATAGATTCCAAAGCTTCTAAGGAAATAAAAATTTTTCCTTTATTCTCATTTAGAAAAATTGAAATTCCTTCCTCAAGATATTTATACCGAAATCTTAATTTATAATCATTTATTCCTATTTCTGCCAATTCTTTATATTCATTGATATTTATACCGCTCAAATTAAATTCAATATATTGCTGTTGATAATAATGATGAAAATTGTTACTGATCGTCGGGTTATAATTATTGTTATGTTGTCTTTTATATTTTTTATTCTCTTCACTTCCTCTGGAATTATTATGTCCGTGATCATTATTAGAGTAACCATTTAAATGAGAACCATTAGAATATTCATTGATCGAATTATGAACCTAGAAAAATAATAATAATCATCATTCAAATCATTTAATTGAATATTCGAAAAAAAAATGTATATATTAATATTTAATTTTTACTCACCCATTGTATTTCATCCATTTTGAATGATTTTATTTTAATTATTATTATTTATTTTATTTATTTTATTTATTTTAATTTTTATTATTTTATTTAATTTTATTTATTTTATTTTATTTATTTTATTTTATTTATTTTATTTTAATAATTTCGATTATTTCGACCACAATTAATTTGATTATTTAATAAACATGAAATTGATTATTATTATTAATTAATTAATTTGTTCCTAAAATTAATTATTATCAATTATATCGGTCTTTATATCCCCAAGAAAAAAAACGAAAGAAAAAATTCTTGGGAGTAAATAAAGCACCGAAATTGAATAATATATATTATATATTTAAAGTGAAGTGATGAACACATAATGAGTAATTAAAACGTTTATCAAAATTCCTCCTTACTTTGCTCAAATTGGATTTTTGATACTCCTACATTCACGTTCTGATTATTTACAATCATGTAAGAATTTTTTTTACAATGAGGCTAAATAAATTACTAATATTATAACGAAAGATTAGAATAAATTATATTATATTGATAACGCACATTAAATAGATGTTATGATCGATTATTTTTTAACGTGACTCCTCATATGTGATGTGATAACAAATATTATCATCACCCCTTCACTACTATACCTTTGCGAATTTTTTTTTAATTTCTGGTTGCCCCGTGACTTTTGATACCCAACTGCATTCATTAATAAAGAATTTCAGCTAGAAAGACATATTAAGAATTATTTTTTTTTAATGTGTAATAAATTAACGAAATAAAAATTTTCTTGACAAAAAAGTTGATCGGCGTTAAAAAATTGTACTGCACACGTGAGTGATTGTTTGAAATATTCTTTTTTTTTTAAAAAAAAATTCCTTTGTTTAAAATATTTCTAATTTAAGGAATGGCTTGGCGTAGTTGACTATTTGTGATGATAAAAAATTTTATAATTTGAGAGCATTTGTCAATTATTTCAATTATTCCACACTTTTACAACTATCAAAGTTTTATTTTAGTATCTGGAAATTTAACAAATTAACTATGGTTTATCAATAATGTTGTTGCCTCAATTAATAATTCTTATTGTTTCCTCTTTCTTATACTTTTTGATGATTGTATCAGAATATATAATGAAAAAATTGATTTACTAATGAAGAATATGAAAAAATTTTCAATGAGTAATGGTTCATTAAATTTCATTCTTATTATTTATAAAATATAGTCAAAGAAGAAAGGTGAAAGCCATTCTCCATTCACTACTCTAAACAATATAAATTTAGTTATAATAATGAGATAAGACTACTTCATTGATTTTTCCCAAAGATATTAGCATAAATATTTTATTTTTATTAATAAAATTTATATTCAAATTCTATAAAGTGTTATGGTGACAGTGAATCCGCTGACGAGAGATACATTGTAGCATTTCGTAATTTTAGTAATTTGATTTTAGCTTTTTTTTAGTGTATTGGATTATTGAACATTTACATATTTTAATTATTTAATCATCATTTGTCCATTATATTTTATATTTTTTTGATCATATAAATATTATTTTGGAAGATAACGGATGAATAATATTGAAATTAGACACTAATATAATTATCATAGTATTCAAGATCAACTTAAACTTTTAAAAGAACAAACGTTTAGAAATTAAAATATCTTTAAAAAAATTAGTATATCCATTTTAGTAATAATAATAGTAGATTATATCATTATCAAAAATAGTTAATAAACACCAACATCTTCATCATTCTTTAACTAGTAACTAACTGTCTTGGTATTTTTAAGCCTCCTTTTTATTCTGATTATTCCATTACAACATAATGTTTTTAAGTATTGTAGCTAAATTAGAATTAAATTTAACGATTTATTATATAAAACATAAAATAAAGTTTGAGAAAATTACCTTTTACATAAAATCGATTACTTAAATAATTTGGAGATTAAGGAATGAGGTTATGCTTGCCCACTGGAATTTTTTGTGGATGCATAAGGGAATCTTACAGCAAATTGTCATAATTTTGTATTTGTCAAGATATTTTATTATTCTTTATAAATTCTGTTATTATGATTTGTATGAATCAGATTTTTTTCCATTTTACTGACAAAATAGGTTGGCTTAAATAAATCTTATTTATTTATTGAGTTTATTGAGTACATACACTCCGATTTTTCCATAGCTTGGATGATTTGTTAATATAGAAGTAAAAAAATATCTTGATTTTATTTATTCAAAATTTATGTAAGTTAAAATTACCAAGTTATTTATTTAGAACTTTCAAGGATAATTATGTGATAAAAAGGGATAAAAATATAAAATTATTGAAGAGTATAATTCTTAAAGTTAAAAACTTTATGGTTCTATAAATATCTAAACTTATTATTCATGAATAATCATGAAAATAACTACATGACATGATTAAAAGTCAGGGGTCTATTGTAAACGATAATAATAAAATAATAGTTATCATAAAATAATCAAGAAAATGTTGCTTCGTTTATAGATTAACAAAACCAAATATGTATAATCAATCTCGTTACGTAATCGATCCAAAAATCAAATATACCTATTACAAGACTCGATATATTATATACTAAGAATGGAATGCTATAAAATTAAATTAAAATACAATACATACCAATTATTTAATACATAAAATTTTCCTTGATTAGATCAGAAATTTCTCATTATTTTTATTTTTATTTTTACTTTTTATGGAAAATTTTATCTATTTTCCATTTAATTCATTTTATAAAATTATAATGATTAAAAATTAACACAATTGTTCTCGATGATAATAATTAAATAAACATAACACGATCGAAGGAAATATACATATAGTATTTTTTATTCTCTTTGACTCCAATCTATTCATCTTTCCATATCATTCGAACATTTTCCACCTTGATTTCCCATAATTACAAGTTTTTCACCTTCATTTTCTCTATTTATAATATTTAAATTATTTTCTCGAGTTGATTTATTTTTGATGATTTATTGTAAGAATTATATTTTTTGTACAAAATGAATATATATATAATATACACAATAATTAAAAATCTTATTTCAAAGAAACTATTTTTTTTCGTTAATTTTTTTACATTTGATTTTTTTCTTATTTCAAAATATTTTTTTCGTGATGGCTTCTCTTTTTGAAGCGCAAATTGTACGATATAGTTATATAAAAAATAGTAATCCTTATAATAACCAGAATAACCCATAAATTTAATAATATTGATTTTTTCGAGTGTAATTTCTGTGCTCGGAAAAAATCTTCACGTAAAATTTGCACGAAAGTATATAAAATATTTAAAGAAATAAATGTTACAGTAGTTTTGAAGAATAGTTGCTGGATCTTGTAATTCATCATAGTATGAGCTTCAAAAACCTGAAAATATATAAATATAGTCACACATTAATTGATTCATTCGTAAACATATTTTATTAATGTCTTTTTCTTTCATTTAATAACATTAAGAAGGACGATTCTAAAGAAGTTGTATTTATGCCCTCAATTTTTTATTTGATAATATAACTGATCAATGATTGAGTTTGAACATGATTTTTTTTTAAAAAAAAAATAAATAATAATATACTTTGAGAAAGTTTAAATTAATTTTTTGGTTGATGTTCAGTGATAACCAAAAAAATGCGTCAAATATAATAGATTATTATTAGAAAAGTTCGTTTTTTTGGCCTGTTTCGTAGTGATAATTTATAATTGGAAATTCTTAAATTGATTTTATTACCACATCTTGAGACGTGATTTCAAGAATAAGTATGTTATAACTAATCACAAATTCACTAACGCAACGAAAGCGACGACAGTAACCAAATAAATATATTGGACGAATATAGTATTATTAGGTTCAGTAATGTCACATTTAGACATAGTGCGTTTGGTGAACGTCAAGATTAAAGATACTTTTATGCATATATTTAACACTTTAATTTATACTAGTTTTTTTCCCGTAGTTTCGTTACGGTTATTTTTTTTTTTCGTTAGGTATTTGTTTATTTTTTTTATTTAGGTAATTGTTGTATTAAATTTTATTTTATTCGTTACGTGTATTCGTGCTACAATTTCTTATTTTCTTTGTCATGTTATATTCCACACGTGGTCTGGAGGTGTTGTGTTTTAGATTGTGTTGCACGATTTTTATTTGGCGATTCATTTTGTCTGGGCGAACGAAAACTTGTGATCAGGGCTTTTTTTTCGTGTCAATGTTGTTAGATTTACGATAAATTGGATGGTCATAGTCTACAAAAAGTGGAGAAAAAGGAGAATTTGAAGAAATATTGTCTTCTTTTTCTGACTTTGTATATTCTTTAACTATAAAAATAGGGTGAAACTAAGCTTGAGATATAAGTTACTGATGACTTTGATCAAAAATTTAAAGATAAATATACCTTTCTTGCATCTTATATTTTTGCAAATACAAATACTAGTATCACAATACCTGATGAAACAAGATTTTTGTGTTCGCATATATATCAAGTTTTGTAATTTTTCGTGCGCGAAATTATTGCTTCAAGTAAAAACATCCCAATTTTTATCCGCTGATAATAAAATTTAATAGATTGTGCATAATAATACAATACTATATGTAAAATTTTAATAGGCATAATTACGTAGATTACTTCTATTTAATCAGAATGATTTTACCAAAAGTGATCGACATGTATAAAAATTCATTAATTAAAACAGCCCCTATGCAGATCACTGGTCATTATTTATTTATTACTACCAACTACATAAATAACAAGAAATAAGTTTCCTTTTAACAATCTGTCAATATATAATTTAAGTTTGTGTTTTATCAATTTAGATAATAGATAATAAAAAATAATTAAACTTCGTCATGATGTAATTAAAGTAAGTTGCATTGACCTCTTCAATTATTCTCCTTCCCATTAAGCTGAAAGAGAAGTCATTTCGTTTTGTTACACTAACTTTTCTTTCGTAAATAATTTAATATAGAAAGATCTTTTTCTGCTAAAGACTGTTTTTAATAAAGTTACTTTGTCTGATCGTAGGATTCTGTTCATTATTCTGCTTGAAAAGGAAGTTACTATGTGCAATCTAATGATTACTCGAATTAAGATTACTTCAAAAATCTGTCACGTTTTACAGTTTTACCTCACAATAACATTACAGTTTTACCCCACAATAACAAATAACAACCAAAACAACCGATCAAAAATGTTAAAGTGCACAATCCAGATTTATTTTTAAATGAGATAATTCAAAAAATATTTTCCCGCATTGAGAGCTCTTCATTAAAATTTACAAAATAATCAAAATTTTTTAATACTACAAATTTATCGTTCTTTTCTTTTTTTTTTTTTTTTTTAAAAAAAAAAATATCTCATCTTTTAATATCTCCATCAACCCACTTAGCATAATATATAATACCAAATTACCTTTTGCAATTTCTTCCAGTCTCGATCTGCATTCAATTGATAAATTTATATATTTCTCCACTCGTTTAGTTATAAAGATTATTTTTGAAATTCTTTGAGTTCCATGACCAATGATAATGATAATAATTAAAATTGATAACATTATTTACAGAATCCCATTTTATGTTTTCTCAAATTTATTGAGTGAGGAAATTGAAAAAGAGAAAATAAATTTGGTTTGAATTTTTTCGTTCTCGAAAGAAATTAAAAATTACTGAATATTATATCATGCAGTATAATATTAATAAAGGTCTTCACTGTGACTAATCAGCAAGATTGCTGAATATTCAAAATAAAAAATGGAAAAGTGTAAATATCACAATAGACAATTGATAAGTTTACAATATTTAAGTCTAAGTGCGTTGATGGATCAATTTTTGGATGAAATCAACAGTGATACAAATGTATTGACGGAATATAGCATTAAAAAAGTTTGATAAGAATTTTAATGATAAAGATAAATGAATGAAAATGAACGTAAATATTTTTTTAATAAAATTTTACAAATTTTAATTTTCTCGAAAATATTATAACAAGAATTCTTTACCATTTTTATTTTTTTTGGATTCCTTGAAGCAAAGGAACTAGTAGTTACATTTTAAAAAAAGTAGATAAAATTATAGTTGCTTGACAAAACTATCTCTCTAGATTTTCGACAAGCTAGTTATAGTTTTGATAGTTTCAACAGTTTCGACTTTCGCAGATTTTGGAATTTCGACACATCTATTATTATAATATTAATATAGTTTCGCCATTCATTAAAGAGGTTTTGTCAAGCAACTGATCAACGGAGGATTTTCGTTTCTAACGAAGGACTCTGGAGGATTTTTTACGTTTTTCGACTTCGCTCGCGATTTACAAAGCGTAGAGTGATTTTTACTATTATATTTTTCATATGGAAAGAAAGACCTTATTCCTGACTACAAAATTATATGTGTCTCATCTTGGTAGCATCGATATTCGCGGAGTTATTCTGGTTTAAAGAAAAGCGTCCGTGAGAAAATTTCACGTGATTTTCACGTACGTTTTTTTTAAACTAGAATAACTCTGCGATATCGATGCTATCGGAATGAAACACATATTATTTTGTAGCCAATAACATGACCTTCCTTTATATCTAAGAAATAGCATAGCAGAAAATCGCTTTACGCTTCGAAAATCGCGAGCGAATTCAAAAAAGTGAAATACCCGGAGTCCTTCGAAAATCCTCCGTTGATCATCGCCTATTAAAATTTCTTGATGAAGCTCATGATACAGGTGAAGTTAGGTTAGTAAATCAAATTTTGAAGGTGATAATAATATCAATAACGCCGCTATCACTATGTAACGCCAATCCGGTAGTCTATATAATAATAATCAGACGCAGAAAATGAAGAAACTTATGCTGAATAACTATAATTGTAATTATTAATAATTATGATGATGATGATAGTGACGATGCTAAATAAAAATTAACTATTAATAATATTGATTACACAAAAAATGTATTAAAAATTGAAATTATATTTATTTCACTAATCATTAACCTTAATATCAACTAAAAATATAGTATCCACCTATAATATCTACTAAAATTAATAAATGGATATATAATGAATTAAAAATATTCCGGTTAAGATCGACTATATTATATTATATATAATTGGGGTAAATTAATATATATTTTATTATAGCTTGGAATCTGACGAGCGTGTATAGGTAAGTATATATAACTATAGTTGAAATTTTAGTATCTATTAGGTATACTATTTGGGTATTTTTTATGCTGAAAAAATCAATTTTTTTAAAATAATATATTTTTAGTATAGAATCTAGATTCAAACTATATTAAGGTTACGAAGTTAGTGTGAAAATTGATGCACGTGAGGATTTTCGGTTGTCCCGTCGCGTTAAAAAAGATTGTTGACCAATATAACTTGTTTATTAAACAGTAGTTTGACAACATAAGGAACACGAGTTACATAAATGAAAATGAAATTTATTTATTAAACAATAATTTAATTAATCCAAATATTATTATTGCTCCGGACTAACAATGGTTTACCATTTCCTAGAATTTTATTATAAAATAATTGACAAATTCTGTCGATCTTAACCGAATCATCATCAAGTTAATAAATTAGTTAAGAGTAATAAATAAAATTTAAAAAGTAATATTTTGAAAAGGATCGGCTCTGCTCATATCGTGTGAACTTGTGATAAAATAATAGATTAGGAATAATCTACCAAGAAATTTGTATTGTGTAAAATGAACATTGCAAATGTAAATTTACGTTATTCTATATTAGCATATGTAAATCAGAATATTAGATGTGACCTTTTCTAACATAAATTCACACAAAAATTACTATTTTTTAAAGAAGAAAACTTTTATCTACATGTTATAAGCGAATGAAAAATGGCATCTTATGGAATATGCCTAGAATGCAATCGAAAATATACCGATGCTTTGAGGTAGTGCAAACCATGTAACTCGATTGATAAATGAGCGAGTTAAATGTCGCAATATATAAGTTTATATAAGATGCTCAATTGATTATTCTAAATTATATAAGGATGCCACGATTGGATTTACGGTATTACGATTTGATTGATTGGATTGCAATTGCCCCACTGATTTACCATTACCATAATAAGATAATTCCGATCGTACTATTCACAAGATCCAAAAACGAACGAAAAATATTATGGTTTTAAAATATATGGATGATTTTAATCTTCGTATAACCTTTCGGAACAAATATTAAAACTAGGCTTAAGGATATTATGAACTTATTATCTACTACTCGTTTATTTCTAAATACACTTCATATGTTTGTTAAATATTTCTACCGTTAATCGGCAAACTATAAATTACCATTTTTCTTTATTTCATAGATTAATATACAAATTTGGTAAAAATGATCTCATTTGCAATGACGGATTTTATTTTTTTAAAAGGACTAGAAGAAAATTATAATATTATAAAGAATAAAAATGAATGAAATATCGGCGAAAAAAAAAAAAAATTGAATACGTAATTAAAAATATGTGTTATTTTTGTAGTGAATGATATAATATAAAAAAAAAATCTATAGTGATAATTGGTTAGAAGCCTTTCTTCTGATCAATTTATAAAGTATTTACTAATTGAACGTTTCCTCAAGATGTGCATAGGATTATCAGGATTATTAATCCTAAAACAATTTCTTTACAAAGGTGATTGATAAATAATTTTTTAAATATAAAAAGTCACTAAAAAAATCATCTTCTAATATTACCTTCTCACAGTTTTTTTCAAAACCAATCCTCTATATATTTTTTCTTTTATAATAAAAATGAATAAAAAAACTGTATTTTATTTCTTTACTGCATTAGTTGTGCTTATCTTCAAACCCGATTTAAGTTATTCAACTCCAACGATTTTTAAATATAATGTTGATGAGTGTCTCGATTTTTGGACACCAGAAAAAATCAAAAAAGCTAAGCCCTTAAAACCTAGAAATATTGCTAAACCCTTAAAAACTAGAAATAGCAGATTTAGAAAAAGAAGTGGTGGCATAACTATAAGAAATACAACTGACTCTTCTAAATATACGAAATCTATGCCCCCTTCGGAGAGAAAATATGATATAATTAATAATACAATTAGTGTAGCAGATGTAGATCAAATTCGAAATTTTCCCATGGGAATATTATTCATTAGTCATAATGGAGACCTATTTTCTTGTTCCGCCAGTGTAATCAATACTAACATCGGAAATATTGGACTTACTGCAGCTCATTGTCTTTATGATCCTGAATCTCAAGCAATTTTTAATAATATAATGTTTTCTCCTGGATTTGACCATGGGCAACTTGGTCCACTTAATCTGATTCCTGTCGCTCAGGCGGTAGTAACAGACCAATTTCGTGCTCATAATGATGATGAATTTGATTGGGGCATGATGAGATTTGCATTTAATCTTAATGGCTATCCATTAGAATATTATACGGGATCTCTCGGTTGGATATTCAATGTAGGTGGTAATGTCAGAACTGTTATTTGCGGTTATCCAGATGGAGGTAATCTTCCAAATTGTCCAAATAATGGAGTAACTCTTTGTACGTGGGAAGGAGCACCAAATTTGGCAGAAGATTATTATGCCATACCTGACTTAGAATTAGGAAATGGTGCAAGCGGAGCTCCTTTTATAATGAATTATGATCCAAATACGAATTTGGGTTGGTTATATAGTAACTATGCTAATTTTGATGGAATCGAAGATGAAGCAGTTGGGCCTATTTATGATCCAATAGAATTCCAAGCTTTATTAGGTTTACTTGGTGGTCTTTAAACTATCATGCATTTATTTACTAGCGAATTCTCATGCTGTTGAGCACATATGAATTATTTTTAATTTATCTATGATTTTCAATATTCGATGCTAAAATTTTAGTAGTGAATTACTGTGCCATAAATTTAAATTTTATCCAAGACTCAAGTGTAAAGTAAAATTTATTAATTAAAAATAATAGTTTTTTTCAATTTAGTAGTACATTTAAAATTTTTTACTGTGCCATAAATCTAGATTTTATAAATGGATAATGTTATATAATTGATAAGAAATGATATCTACGTAAAAAATACTTTTTTTTTCCAAATGACACTTCCTTAACATATATATAATTATGAAATTAATTTGATAAAATAATAAAAAGTAATACCAAAATGATATTGTAGGTATGACCAAATATCTAAATTACGTTATAGAATATTATCACTTAATGTATTTATACAATTTAATTTAACACTGTCAAAGTAGAAACAAATAATATTGGTAAAAATGATATTGCAATTAACCAATTTTCTGGAAAAATGGTATGATATAAATTAAGATGAAGTAATATTATTATGTGATTTATTAACTTAACACTGAATTATATAATTTTTTAGAATAGTAAAATGATATGAAGATAATAATGCAGGTATAGTTTGAAAGATTATTATGAACATATATTATTTAAATTAAGTGCACAATTTAATTTTATTATTTATTTTTAATTAATTTATTATTCCAATAGATCAATGATTAATTTAATAAATTATAATAATTTGATAAATTATAATAATTTTTTCAGTTTTAATGTTTCTAATTCATTATGATAATGATTTTACAAATTGATTTTAAGTTGGGTTCCGCCCTATGTATCATGTACTCGTGATGAGAAATTAAAGTCTTATTCATGTATTTCATATATACAAATTCATATCCCTTAAACGGTAGTGAGGTCATGATTTACCGTTTAAGGGATACTAATTCAGAGAATTACAGCAGCATTGTACATAATAATAGATGAGAGACAGGGATATTTATATTTACATTTGATCTTAATTTAATACGTTATTTAATTTTTATTAAGTAATTTGATTAAAATGTGTTGCTTAAGGAATTTTTGAGTAATTAGAATTAGTTTAATAAATACGGTAAAATAATATGATATATGAATAAATTAAAAATAACAAATAAATAAGTTTCAATATTTTATAATTGTTTTGAATTAGAAACCTGTTTTTTATTTTTATTTTTCATTTTTCATTTTTATATACAAATTCTGTTTATTTATGTTGTAGAAAAAAAAATTAAATGACTCATATAAGTAAAAATAATAAAAGTAAAATGAAATACAGTACCATTATTAATTATTATTTTGATATTCTCCTGCATTTATTAAACTCATTGTGGTTACGCACTCAATAAATGTCATAAGAACTACAATTGAATGTGCAAAATTAGAAACAGACACCCACTAACGCGAAATCAAATAGCAACAAATCAAAAACGTAAAGGAAAACAGATAGATTCATGTGTAAATAATATAAAAACAATAATAAAAATAGTAAAGGAGAAAAAGGAGAAAAAATAAATAACAAAAAAAAATCCCCGTGCCGGAGGCACGGGCCCTACGCTAGTAAAATATATAATTGATACTTACTAGAATTTATTTGATAAAAAGATTTTGTTAATTCTTCAAGTTTTTTTTTTCAAAATCTTCTCCATTTTTAGGTTTTGGAAGATTTGAAAAGTTGAGAAGTCGACTGGTATAAATTGCTTGCGGATGTGTTTTATAATTTATCGGCGTTGTAGCCGTTATACAATCAGTTGTTGTTTGATTTTTGAAAATTCTCGGCTTCTTTAATTTGAATTGCAAAATCAATATATTAATTATTTTCATAATCATGAAAGCATTTATCCAGCTCTTTCTTTAATTCTTTAAAAGTGGCTCGATATGTAATTCGGGAATATAGACAACAAATGCAAATGAACAAACATCAGCGGCTTTTGTATATTCTCTCCAATTAATACTTCAGGAGCTATAGGGTAATACTCCAGAAATGGTATTCCTTTGAAGATTTTTCACGTTTTCTGTAATTAATCTACTCAATCAAAAATCTGATATATATATAATGGGTTTCCAAACTACTTTTTAAATATTTCCGGAATGAAAATCACGATGGACTATATCTAATTTATGAATTTTTAAATAATTCCTATGACTTCCACCGGAATAATAATCAAAAAACATCATATATTCGTGATTTTCCGGATCTGGATCTTTTGTAATTCCAAAAAGATAGGCTGATGACGATCCACTATACTATTGGTTCTCAATAAAATTTAATATTTTTTTAAATTATAATATTATTATTAATTTTCAAATAAATTTAAAATATTACTTTACCTCATTTATATCTACAATACCATCATACTTTTTTAACGCTACTCCAAGTTAACCATATTTTTCCATTGCTGATTTTCAATATCCCAATGCATAATACTTTCAATCAATCCACTTAGCATAATAAATGGTACCATAACCGCCTTTTGCTATTTGTTTAATGTCTTGAAATCTATCATAAGGTATCCATTCAATTATGTTTTGAATATCAGCATTTAGTGGAGTATCTTGAATAAGTTTATTTACTGTATTGTTTCCGTTTGTCCATTTATCAAAAACATTTTTGAAATGTTTTGAGATGCATGGTTTGCACCAAATATCATCATTATAATCATACTCTTGATTGCATTCTGGCATATTTTAGACATTTTCTGTTTGCTTATAATATGTAAGATGGAAGTTTATTTTTTTTTAATTAAAAAAAAATAAATATAAATTCGTGTATCAATAAATTTTTGCATTTATCGTTTACATTAGAATAATATTTTTTAAAAAAATGATATAAAATTTAGTATTCATGTTTACTTTTCCTTTTTTATATTTGTCAATGACCGAAATTTAACAACTTTAGGAATTTTTCAAACAGGTATAACATTACACCATAAAATGTAAAATCTAGATTTATTAATTTGTATTTTGTCATGTGTTATCTCATGTTAAAATGTCGCGATAGTTAACTGTTGAGGATCATAATGTTTTTCATATTTTAGAAAGACATTTTTTAATCAATTTTGAGGGTAAGCATTGCATTTAACCCTGTATATACTGTATTTAATGATGTAAATTTAAGTATTTTAGAATATCTAGTGTATAATTATAAAAATGTATATATTTTTATAGAGGTGAAACTGATGAAAAATAATAGATTTAATGAATCGATTAAATGAATATGGCATCAAGTCAATTCTTGGTTTTATCAGTCGAATCTGAATTGTCTGATCTTCTTCTTCCTCATCGGAAGATAAAGAATCTCTTCATATGAAATATGATAGAAATGTATTTAGGAAATAAAATTTTCAGATTTAATTTGATATTGAATTCTTTTTAATCAATTTTGTATTAACCATAATTCAAATTAGAATTATTGGTGAGAATGATGAGAATAATAATATCAATTAGAATAGGGAAAAGATTATCAATTGATAAAATAGAATTGTGAATTTCGGTCAATTATATGGTAACTATATATATTCATATATTATATATTTATATTATTTGATAGATATTAATTTATTATTTCTTATTGTTAGGAATGTGGGATATATTACTTCACTTCAATCCGATATCCTGGATACAAATGTATAGTGTATGGAAAGGTATGTGGGTAAGAGTTAGGAATGAGTATGCGTGATGTTGTTATGGGATAATATGTTTTATTGACTTTATTTATTTAAATATATTTAAATTTATTAATCTTTATTCTTAATTGTTTTTAATTATCAATTTAAAAAGTTTTAATAAATGCTTGGTTATTGGATGAAGAGGAATTTATTATGGAATGTATATTTTAAATTTAGAAAACTTATGAATTAACTAATCGATGAATTTAGGCAATGAATTTTGTAATTAGTTATTGATTCTGTAGTTAAGTTAGCTAATTAATTAATTAATTTGATAAATTATTCTTTATTACCTTAATATCTATAATATTTCATATTTTTTTTTTTTTATTTTTTATTTTTTTATTTTTATTTTTATTTTATTATTTTAGAAAATTTATCATGATTTATTAAAACATTTATTAAAATAAAAATATATTTAATGAAAATATTTGTGTTTATCTGTTATGAAGTGAGAAATAGAATGGTGTGTTTATTTATTGTGTTTTCCTTATTTCTCAAAGTTTTTTTTTGTGATAGTTAAATTTTTGATAAAAGAAGTGATGGAAATGGTAAAGATTCTACAGTACATGTAATGTTTGGATTAATAATTTATTTTATTTTATTAAAAATAAATTAAAACTCATGATTATTTCATATTCTCATATCCAATAAGTAAATTTGTAATTAACATAATTTTATTTTAAAAGGCAGTGACAACGATTAGAGTACTTTGTATTGATGAATGATTGTTAAATTGATATTACATTTTGTTTTATACAGTGGCGATCAAAAGTATTGCATCACCTGAACAAATTTTTTAAAATTTTAATATCTTGTGATTCTGGGAACACAGTGCTACAATACTTCATTAATAGTTTTGTCAAACCTTATATTTATCCCCGCATCATCTTTTTTTTATTTATTTTGAAAATTTTTTCAGAAATAAAAATAATGTTCAGAACCCGCGATGCATTTTTTTGATCGTTTTGAAAAATAAACATAAACAAGATATACAAAATTTTTTTTCTTCTAAACACACCATGTAGTGCATATAAAAAAGGTACCTTATTGTTTACTCTGTTATTAATTTTTTTTTAAACTATTCATGGTATATTTACCTGTTGAAAAAAGAGCCCGGGTTTATGCACTACTTGAAGAAGGATATCCTTCTCGTTATGTAGCAAATAAAGAAACTATTTCACAATCAACAGTTATAAGAATTAAACAACGTAAAGATAAGACTGGTACATTTAAGAATCAACCAAAATCTGGTCATCCAAGACTTATAACTAACCGTATTGAACGAAATGTTGTACAATTAATTACAACAGGCGAGTGCACAAATGCAGTTGCAATCCAAAAAAAATTAAGAACTGATGATCAAATTGATGTTAGTGAGTGCACAATAAAGAGGACATTACACCGAAATGGTTTGAGTGCACGAGTGAAGTGCAAAAAACCATATCTTAAAAAAACACATAGAATTGCTCGTATGAGGTTTGCAAGAAAATATCAAAAATGGACTATAGAAGACTGGAGCAAAGTAATCTGGTCTGATGAATCAAAATTTATGATTTA
>CAJVPK010001076.1:0-16049 GCA_910592015.1 Diversispora eburnea | reverse complement strand
AACTGAAAAAGAAGGTTCTCAAAAATTCAATGATTTGGATGAAAAATTCAAGAAAGTTTACTTTTCAACGGGCTCATCAATTAAGCTTGGTTGGTTAGTGAATCCAGAAGACAAGGAAATATATATTTACAGACAGATGGCTGATGGGGTTATTTATCGAACTTCACATGGCTGGAATAATGTAAATGGTGGCAGTGTTTTGCCAGGATTCACTCTTAAAGTAAAGAAAATTGATGATACAATTTCACAGGTAAGTCTTATTCTTTCTGTTATAATTTTTTTATTATTCAATACTTTTGTTATAAATTCATATATTCCATAACTAGGAATCCTCAGAATCATCATCCTCACCATCAGAAGAAGAATTGCAAATTAGTTGTGCTGTTTGTGAAATAATTTTCACTGATCATTATACATATATGGAACACTATGAAGATGCTCATGCTCGTAGATGGCACAAAAAAGAGTAAAATATGTATCCACATTGTAATTACGGTGTATATCTTTGATATGATTTTTTGTATGTTGTTCCGGTAACATTTTTTATCTTGTTAAATAAAGCAAGGTCAGATACGAAGTGTCATTATTTTGAAGTATGGAAAAAATTTCCAATCAAAAATATGTCAAGTTAATATACATCGATGATTATACAACGTATTCAATCCCGAAATACACATGCAAAAGTAAACGCGATTATATATATATTAATTATTTATTGCAGTAGCGAGTTGCCATATTCTTGTATATGATATGTTATACTTTCTAGCTAAAACGGTAATGTATTTACAGCAATAATATCACTAATTGCTTCGGGTGATAAGTGAATTGTACCTGATCTTAATCTTCTAAAAATTTATATACGGAGAAAAAAAAATGATGAAAAACAGATATATTAACTGATAATATTCTTGGAAAAAATTTTTATTATCGGATATATAGTATTACAAATTCTATAGATAATGATTTGTGGTATAAATCATGCAAAACATCCTATATATGAAGCTTTATAGGTTTTTCCCCCGCTACTTAAATCGTAATAATAATATTTGTGTATGATCATATTTTTTGTAAGATTTTTAATTTGGACCCTTGGCTCACATAAATACATGATCTAAATTTTATGCCTTTGCTGTTATCTCGATGCCTTTTTCTAAAACGGCGGAAACATGAGATTCAGTAGATATACTTACCTCAGTTTCTGATAAAGATTTAACTTCCTCAAATATCTTATCTTCTGAATTAGAGATATGAGTTTGCAGAGCAAGATACGAAGTATCTGTATAATTAGATGTGGTTGAGATACTTACCTTGGTTTCTGGTAATATTGATAGAGACTTTTCTGATCGTGAAGAATTCTTCACGGTTTTTGAGATCACATGATCTATAATATTTTGGATTCGTTGATAAGTGAGGCTTGAAATCGCATCAGCGATATAAGATACTTGTTTAATCTTTTCTACTCCTAATGTATTAAATAACTTATATATTTTTCTAGCTCTAAGGATTTTTTGATGCAAATTTGTATCTGTTATATCAGGTAGAAGTTGTTTGATTTCTTGATATACCATAGATGTTGCGGTTTTTCTTTTAACTCCCCTAATAACAATCTCATCGATTTTTTTGTCATATTTTCTATAAAATAATACCAGCAAAGTATCCCTTCTTGTCCTGATCGAATGGCTTTATAAAATGTATAAACTATGCTTTCCGCTGTAACTGAAGATAAGTCTTGATCTTGAAGCCAATATAAGGTTATAGGAGTAAGTATAGATGTTGACAGTTGTTGTTTTAACTACTGTTCTGTAATTATATTTTTATCCAACTTTATAATAACTTCATGTTCCGATTCAATAAAATCTCCGGTGTTAAGTTTATTAGAGTTATTAAGCATAGTCAATTCTGAATTCTGATTATAGTCTAATGGTAACTTGGATGTATTAACTGAAGATAAGTCTTGGGCTTGAAGCTTCTTTTCCCTATTTCTTTCTCTCATCATATTAGTAACCCTTTCTTTTTCTTTTAAATTCAGAAAATCAATTATTTCTTTATCTTCCGGTGATATAGATGAGTTTGAGACTCAAGACTTCATCTCTTGGGTCAAGCTATATTCAGGCAAAAGATCGGGAATAATAACTTCCTCCTGATAAACTAATCCTTGATAAGTGGTGAAATTTCTTTTGTGGAAGTATTATTAGGATTTATTTCAGGGGGGATAGGCACTTGTAAACTCACTGAAACCTGCGAAATATTAGCGTCCTTGTCTTGTAAGTTTTACTTCTTGATTAGTGAGACATCATATTCCAGTTTCGTGAATCTGCCTTTGTGTTCTTCCAGAGTTTGTTTTAACTTCATATTCTCAGCTTTAATCTCAATATTTTCACCCTTGACTTTGACATATTCAGCCTCAACCTCAGTATACTTTTTTTGAAGTTTGGAAATCTCAGCATTCTCCTTCCTAAAGCTCCCCATAGGCCGAGCCCGGCCAGGCCCTACAGGGCCTGGCTCGAGCCTAAAAATTTAGGCCTGGCTCAAGCCTGGCCTGAGTTTAAATTTCAGGCTTGGCTCAGGCCAAGCCCAGGCCTACTAGGCTCGGCCTGGCTCGAGCCCAGCTCAGGCCCGCGAGCCCAGCTCAGGCCGTGAGCTCAACTCTTAGATTTTATAATCAATAAAATTAATGCACGATATTCAAACGAAATTAACTTCATAAATATCGATGCTAAAAATATGATTTTACTATCTTTGGAAAGCTCTGTTTCTAGGCTTTTTAATGGAAGTTTAATAATTCGTTTAGCATCGATATTCATGAAGTTATTATCATTTGAATATCGTATGAAGTATAAAATTAATGCACGATATTAAAACGAAAATAACTTCATGAATATCGATGCTAAACGAATGATTAAACTTCGATTAAAAAGCCTAAGAGCAGGGCTTTCTAAAGATTACAAAATCATATTTTTAGCATCGATATTCGCCGTGTTATCTTCGTCCGTAGACAATTTTATTAAAATACTTTGGATATATCTTTAAACTTGTATCCTAAGTATTTTAATAAAATTGTTTACGGACGAAGATAACACGGCGAATATTGATGCTAAAAATATGATTTTATAATCTTTAGAAAGCCCTGCTCTTAGGCTTTTTAATCGAAGGTTAATAATTCGTTTAGCATCGATATTCATGAAGTTATTTTTGTTTTAATATCGTGCATTAATTTTATACTTCATACGATATTCAAACGATAATAACTTCATGAATATCGATGCTAAACGAATTATTAAACTTCTATTAAAAAGCCTAGGAACAGAGCTTTCTAAAGATAGTAAAATCATATTTTTAGCATCGATATTCATGAAGTTAATTTCGTTTGAATATCGTGCATTAATTTTATTGATTACAAAATCTAAGAGCTCACGGCCTGAGCTGGGCTCGCGGGCCTGCCTTGGGCTCGCGAGCCTTAACTTGGGCTTGAATCAGGCCCAGTTAAGGCCTGGCCCGGCCTGAGCTTTAACTTCTAGGCCCGTGAGCCTGAAATTAAGTCCTAGCTCGGGCCGGGCCGGGCCTGGCAGGCTCGCGAGCCCTTAGCCCTGTGGGGAGCTTTAAACATGCCGTGGGAACGACATTCCCGATCCCAACTCCGAGTGTTTTCTCATATTATTTAAGAAAGAGCAAGACGGATTGAATGGATAATCCGGATTATTTATTATTAAATCCGGATCATCCGAAGGTTTTAGAAAAAGTGATCCGTTCATCCGTAAGACCACGGATGATCCTTCGGATTGACGGATTAGTTATCCACGGATCATATCTCTACTTTGATTGCTAAAAATTTTCTTCTTTTTTATTACTTTTTTTATTATCAAAATGGTTAGAAAATTATAAAATATGTTAACAAAATAAATAGATATAATATATTGATACTTTATTCTTAATGAAATTTTATTTAGT
Organism: Diversispora eburnea; assembly: GCA_910592015.1. Lineage (NCBI taxonomy): Eukaryota > Fungi > Glomeromycota > Glomeromycetes > Diversisporales > Diversisporaceae > Diversispora > Diversispora eburnea. The sequence goes on along the minus strand of CAJVPK010001076.1, from coordinate 12,101 downwards.
CCGGACAACAGCAATTGCCGAGTCCTTTAATATTCGATAACCAAATATTTGATTTAGCATTTCACCCTTCACAAAATATTATTGCTACTGGTTCAATTACTGGACAAGTTTTTTGGTAATTATAAGAATAATTATTTAATAATAAATTAATGAACAATAATGATTTAAATAATAATTAGATAAATATATAAATTCTAGTCATCGATATGATATTGAATTTAATCAAAATATTTTATCAGTTCGTCCACATAGAAAATCATGTCGTGGATTAGAATTTAGTCATGATGGATCAGGTATTTTATCATTTATGTTCAAACATTTACAATATTAAATATATATTCATAATATTTTTTATATATAGCTTTATTTAGTGTTTCAAAAGATAGATCAATACAAGTGATTGATTTAGAGACAAGTGCAATTTTGGTAAATAAATCTAAAGCACATGAGTATGTTTTTTTTATTGATTATTTATATTAATTATAATTGAAATAATAATTGAAATAATAATTGAAATAATAATTTGAATGATAATTTGAATGATAATTTATAATATAGAAAACCAATTAATTGTGTATCACTATTAAATGAAAATATATTAGCCACTGGTGATGATGAAGGTTACATAAAGGTTGAATAATTTATTTCCAATTTTATTATAAATTATTATTATAAATTATTATTATTATTATTATTAAATGTGTTAAATGTCATTATTATTATTATATCAAATCACATTACTAAGATATGGGATACACGAACGGGAAATGAATTAATGGAATATTCTGATCATCAAGATTTTATATCAAATTTTGCATTTCGTACTGATACTAAAACTCTAATTACTACTAGGTATTTTTATATTATTTAATTACTTTTATTAATTATTATATTGATTATTTTAATTATTAATCAATAATTATTATAATTATATTATTCTCTGTAGTGGAGATGGTACATTGGCTGTATATGATATACGAAGACCAAATTTGGTTGCCATTTCAGATAATCAAGATGACGAATTATTATCTGTTGCTATAATAAAGGTTTATTATTATCACTATTATTATTAATTATTATTATTAATTATTATTATTAATTATTTAATTATTAATCATTTTATTTATCATTATTAGAATGATAGAAAAGTAGTAGTTGGAACTCAAAATGGAGTAATTAATTTATTTTCATGGAATGAATGGAGTGATTGTAATGATCGATTTATTGGTCATCCCAGTTCAATTGATACAATTGTTAAAATTAATGAAGATTTAATATGTACTGGATCAAGTGACGGAATAATAAGGTATATTATTATTACATATTTATATGATTATGATAATATACTTATGATATATCATGTGGTAGTACATAATTAATAATAATTATTATTCTTTATTATCATTTATTATTTATTTCAGAGTAATTGGAATTCTTCCTAATAAATTTCATGGAATCGTTGGAGATCATGAAGATTTTCCTATTGAACGAATTCAAATCTCTCATGATAATACGTTATTAGCAAGTTGTTCTCATGATAACATTGTAAAATTTTGGGATATTCGTTATCTTTATGATGAAGAAGATGAAGAAGAAGGTGAAGAAGAAGATGATGATGATGAAGAAGGTGAAGAAGAAGATAAAGGTAAAGATGATAAATATGATAATGAAGATGATAAAAAATATAATGTTAAAGATATGAATAATAATATGGAAACAGATGATTATGATACAAATCAAAGAAAAGTTAACAATCAAAATAATTTTTTTGCTGATCTTTGATCATAAATAATATAATAATAGAATGTTAAAAATAAAATAATTTGTATAATTATTATAGAAGAGATTTTATCACTTATATAGGTTTTGTGATGTGACTGCTGAATCTCTCCAAGCAAAACTGAAAATGAAAATTATTTAACAGTTTAATTTATGTTTATTATTTAAAAAATAAATTTATTTATGAAAAAAATCAAAAATTGGCTTAATTGTTTATTATGAAAATCATTTTTCACTAAAAGGGTATAACTGAAAATGTTACCAATTTATATCACATTCGTTTTAACCAAAAACCACGTACGGGTGATAATATAGTGAGGATTTAGCAAACATGTCAACTTCAGTAATTTCAACCTTAAATCAGTCGGGTGAAACTTCAACAATAACAGCACCTAGTAATAATAACAATCGTACAGCGGAATGGGACGTAAAGATGGAAATAGAATTCTTTCGTTCCGTAATGAAACATAGACCAGTTGGTAAGTTTTATAATTTGGATTCGTATTATTCATAATTTATTTCAATAAATAAATAAATAATTAAATATGTATAATTAAATATTAATTAATTTAATTAATTATTATTATTATTTTACAGGAATTCATCGTCATTTTCATATGGTGAATGTTTATCGAGACTTTAACGCAAATAGTAAAGTAAAATGTACGATACCAGAATTATGGGAAAGATTTGGGTCATACTTTAATTTAGCCAAACTTGAGGAATTGGTAACTAATATATATTTATATACTATTATTATTATTATTCTTCTTTTTCTTTATTATTTATTCATTATTCATTATTTATTTATTATTTATGAATGTAAATAGGATCGAGAATTTGATGAAGAAGCGGATGAAGATAGTGCGTATGTAGAATTTAGTTTACCAATGGATGAATATGAATATTATAATCTTATAGAACAAAATCGTAAGGCGGGATCTTCACGTGGAGCATCACCTTCACCTGCACCATCAAAAAAAGGAGGAGGACGTACTAAAGAACCTTCACGTTCTCCATCAAATTCTTCTCTTGAATCTTCACCGGAATTAGAAGGTGAATTATCATATATTATATTATATTATATTAATTATACTTACTTGAATTATATTTGTACTTGAATTATATTTATACTTGAATTATTAATTCATAAAATTTATTAAATTCTTAGATAATACACCCAATAAGAAAAGAAGAACGCGTACTACTACAAGAAAATCGGATGTAGTAGAATTTAATTCAGCAACGACATCAACAACCACCACCAAACGTGGAGGTAGATCAAGAAAAGCGTCTGATGCAGTTGCGACGTCAAGTGGAACTTCAAAACGTGGTGGTCGTAAAAAGAAACAATAATCAAAAAAAAAAATGCATATCAAATTTATACATATATAACAAATATTATTTGCATAAGACATAAAATGCACACACATATCACTCATTTTATCATTTAGTGTACTGTACATATACTGAAAATAATTGGAAAATAATTCATCACTTTTGTGAACATTTATGTAACATAAAAAATATTGATTATTATTATTATTTTTTTTTTTGAGAGAATTAAAATAAATATAATAATAATAATAGTAATGATAATAATAAAGTAATAATAATAATGATAATAATAATAATAAAAATGATAATAAAAATAATAATAATAATGATTAATAATAATAAACTTTAATATAACGGTTCTAAATAATTTTTTTTTTGCATATATGTTGAATCATTTAAAATTTTATAGTAAATTTAATTGGAAATATAAGATTTCGTTTAAACATTTTAAATTTATTTATTTCAATTAATTTATTGAAAATTCCAATGTAAAGATCATCTTTGTTATCTTTGTTATTATTTTTTCTTCTTTTACAATTTAATAAATAAAGCAAACAAAAACAAATAAAAACAAATAAAAACAAATAAAAACAAATAAGTAAAGAAACAATAAAATCTTCTAATATATTACAAAAACAAATTGCATATTGCACTTGTGTATATATATATATATATTTGTAATCTCTATTGAAAGTAATAAAGTTGAAGACACTAAATTCTTTCTTTTCTAAACTAAAATTTTTTTCTTCTTCTCTCTTAATTTTCTTTTCATTCGTTTATCTTTGGTTATATAAATAAAATTGTTGAAGTATGATGAGAAGGAATTTTTTACGTCTGGTGATTTGACAATGATGAGAAGAAGGAAGGGGGGGAGGAGGTGGAAGAGAAGGGAGAGGGAACATCATAGGAAATTTCATTCTATTAGAAAAAAAGAAAAAAAAAAAGATGAAAATGAAATAAAAATTATACAAGGTTAAGCAAATACATTTTTTTGTCCATCTATCTAAAACACACCCTCTAATTCACCCTCTCATTCCCACACTCACACTCACACTCACACTCACACTCACACTCACTCACTCTCATTCACACACAAACACACACACTCTCTCATATCTCATTTCTAATTCATTCATTCATTCATTCATCCATCTTAACACACACATCCGAGGATAAATCATCAGTATAGATGATTTTTATTTAATTTCATCTAATAATAAATTTTTTTTTTTTCATCTAATTTATTTTATAAATAATAATATAATAATAATAATAATAATAATAATAATAATAATAATAGTAATAAAATAATGATAATATAATACTATTATTAATATTACTAATATTTTGATTATTAAAAATTATTGAGTAATCATATTTCCTATAATGATATTTTCATGTGATTGTTGAATTTGAATCATTCTTGAAGAGTTATTAGATGATGATGACGGTGGTGGTGTTGATGATGATGATAATGATGGGGATGGTGATAAGTCGTCATCATCTTCTCCTCCTTCTTCTACCATCACTGATGTCGCTGTCGTTTCATCAAATCCCGTTTCTACCATTCTCACTTTTTTCCTTTGTTCATACCAACGATGCTTACGTTCTTTACTTTTCAATGTCGCCAATTCTTTGGAAATTTCCGCTCTTTCACGTTCAATTGCTTCTAATGCTATTTCCACTTTATCCAATCCTTCCGTATCTCCTTGAGTAGTCTTAATCCTTTTGTGTTCTTGCGCAGCTTCATATTGAGTTCCTTTGATTTGTAATTTATGTTCAAGTTCCGAAATTCTTGCGTTACGATTTTCACTATTCTGTGCGGCATGTAAATTTCTTTTTAATCGAAGGTTCACTCGAGATGATTTTATTCCAGGTTTAGGTGCATTGGGATTTAATTTTGAACGTGATTGACCTCTCTTATAAGTATAACCTTCTAATAAAAGTTTTGCTTTTGCTTTCTCGAATAATGTACCTCGATTAGCCATCAATGCTGGATCGGAAAGTGCTAATTCTATTGCTGCTTGATTAATCGCTTGTTCATATGATGTTAATTGCCTATCACTATTTTTACCATATATTTTAGCGTGATTTATAATTACATCCTTAGATGAAGTTGTTAATGTAGTTATTGTATTATTAATATTATTTATATTATTAATATTATTAATATTATTAATATTATTGATATCATCATCATCATCATCATTAATACTAATATTATTAATATCTGAATCATTTGGTGATATTCTAGGTGAATTTATTGTTGTTGAATGATGAGTTGATTCAAATGTTTCTTGAACTTCTTGCATGGGGGATGGTGGATGATTTATAAATGTTGTTGTAGTAGTAGAAGTCGTATTATTATTAGAAGGAGGTGGAAGAGGTGGATGAGGAATTGGAGGATGAGGATGAGGTGGATGAGGTGGGGATTCAGTAATTGATGTAATTGATTGTGATGATGATGATGATTCGCAATTTGCTGATTGTGATGACGATGATGTGAATCGTGAAGATGATGACATATTATGATGTGACTTTTCAAAAGGAATTAGTTGATTCTTTTCTCCTCCTCTTGTTGTTGTTGTTGTCATCGTTGAAAATGGTGTCTCTGTTGTAGGTGAAATTTTTCTTGAATTATTTAAATTATCGGAATGATGTGGATGTTGTTGATGTTCGATTAACTAAAATGATAATAAAATAAATAAAAAATGATAATAAAATAAATAAAAAATGATAATAAAATAAATAAAAGATGATAATAAAATAAATAAAATGATAATAAGATAAAAATGAAAAATGAAATAAAATGAATATTAATAAAATGATAATTAATTCTTAATTTCAATTAAAAATTCGATCGATTAAAATTAGATTTACCAATGGCAATGAAGGATTTGCCGCCAAATATGTCGAATGTATTGAAAAAGAATTAGAAGTTGTTAAGGGAGGGGGTGGAGGTGGATTATTTAAATTTACGGAGAGTGCATGTCTAAGTTCTCTTATCCCTTTTTTAAAAGCTGCGGAATGAAATGGTTTCATAGATACTGCGGATAAAACTTCTTTAATTTCAGCTTCATCAAAACCTAAAAATTGTTCTAAATCATTTTCACCTACACCTGCCACCTCAACGAATCGACCATGATATTGAGTTAAATTTAATTGATGAAGAAAAGCCGTTAATGTAGGACAACGATATGAAGAAGTAGTGGAAGAGGAAGAAGAAGTGGTGGTAGGAAGTGATGATAAAGGTGGAGGTGGAGAAGAGGAAGAAAATTGAGAGGAACCATAATAACCTGACGAACTATCGTCAGGAAGAGATTCTTCTTGAGTAGAGTTTGGGGTTGGTTGCATTCTTATTGATTCTTAATAAAAAAGTAATTCCAAAGTGATTCCAAGTGATTTCAAGTGATTCTAGTGTTTTTATTATTTTCTAATGACGTGTTAGGTAAGGTGTAAATAAAGTAGATGAGATACATTTTATATGTAAACAAAGTTTGAAATATTTGGAAATATACTGAAATATGAAATATATAAATATTCAAGTTTTTGATTCACGAGAAAGTTACCTTGATACAAAAAAATATTCGTTTGAAGAACTGTTAGTCAATCCAAATGTTCTGACGGTCTTGGTGGTTGTCTGTTCTATTATGAATTTGAAAGTCAAAGGTTTGGAAGTCAAAAGTTTGAAGTCAAGGGGAAGGAAGGTCAGTGGAAGTAATACAAGTAAATTTAAATGATGATGACATGCTATCTGTCATATCATATTTGTCATATTTGCATATTTGTATATCTTTTTTTTTTTTTTACTTATATAAATAACCTTTTTTATAAAATATAATAATATAAATATAAAACTTTTCGAAAACCCTAAAAACCCTAACGATCAAACATGGAAGGAGGTCGACCTAATAATAGAAGAAATAATGACTCAAAATATTTTAGAAGAAAAGTAGTTTTTGTTGACCCCGATGATCCCACCGCACCTCATTGGTGGCCAGCAATGGTAAGAATAACTTTAAAACTTCTTTTGATCCAATCTTTCTTTATTTATAGTTAATTTTTTTTTTTTTTTTTTTTTGCGGTAAAATATATTATTTTTATTATAATAATATATTTATAGGTTGTCCCCTTAAAAGAAATCGAAATCTTTAAACAAAAAATGGATTCCGATGTTAAATATCCTTCCAAAGGAGAAAATCTAGTTTGTTATTTTGAAGATGGATCATTTTCGATTGTAGCTGAACAAGATTTATTACCATTTGATCCTAATAATAAACCTTATATTACCTACATGGAAGGACCCAATTCAACAATATTTCAAAAAGATAAAGCAGTTGCTTTAGCCACATTATATTTTGAAAAAGGAATAATTCCACCTTCATTTAAGTGGCTTCGAAATGAAGATATTAATTCTACTGCCAATACTAATGTTATTAATACTAATACTAATTCTATTAATGTTATTAATACTACTACTAATAATAATAATAATATCAATATTAATAATGATAATAATAAGAATATTGGAGAGAGTTCAATAATAGATAATAATAATAATAATTGTATTAATAGTAATAATCATAATAATAATAATAATAATAATAATAATATCAATAGTAATAATGGAATTATTAATTTGGGATCATCAAATATTGGTTATAATAATAATAATAATAATATTGAAGGAAGAGAAAGAGGAGGAAATAAAGGATTTTCTGAAAAGAACAATAATCTTGTCAATGATGATAATTATAATTATAATTATAATAATAACAATAATACCATCAACACAACAACGATTACAAATAATAAAAGAAATTATAGAAAAGATTATTGTAATATTAATATTAATAGTGGTGAGAATTAATTTTTATTATTATTATCATCATCATCATCATTATTAAATTATATTGTTATTATTATTATTATTGTTATCATCATTATTATTTATCATTATATATTAATAGATCAAAATTATTATTTTAAATAAAAAAAAAAAGAAGGAAACGTCAAGAAAGAAAATCACGTTGGACCAAAGAAAGATTACATCTCGGGTCCAGGAAGAAAAGTAAGTGAAAATCTATATAATTTATATTAATCCTTTTCTTTTCTTTATTTGATCAATTCTAATGATTAAAAATTTTTAATATATTAAAAAATAACCACAAATAAAAAATAGCTACAGAATGGTGGATCAACAAATTCAGTAGTTAATTCACGTGCATCAAAACCAACCAAAACTCGAAGTATATCAAATGCTAATAATAAAAATCTACTAAATAATGGCAATAATTATAATTCATCATTAACAAAGCCAAATAACAATAACATTAATACTAATAATATCAATGATAATAATAATACTAATTATTATTATTCGCAACAAACAAATGACGACAACAACAATAAAAATAATGATATTATTGATTACTCTGGTTTCTTCAACAACAACAACAATAATCATAATCATAATCATAATCATAATCATAATCATAATAATAATAATAATAATAATAATAACGTCACTATCATTTCATCTATATCAAATCATAATAATAATCATCATCAATCATCATCATCTTCTTCATCATCATCATCGACTACATCAATAAATAATAATAATAATAATAATAATAATAATAGTAATAGTAATAATAATAATAATAATAATAATAATAATAATAATAGTAGTAATAATAATAATTATAATAATAATAATAATAATAATTATAATAATAATAATAATGCAACAACAACAACAGAACGCGTGACAACTTCTCGAACAAAACAATGTTTTCAATGTGGAGAGAAAACTACTGCACGTACCACTACCAATAATAATAATAATAATAATAATAATAATAATAATAATGATAATAATCATAAAGAATTATCATGTAGTAAATTATTATGTGGGGAATGTGGGGAATTATTAAATTCGTTTCTTCGTAATAACAATTACTATTGTAATAATAATTATAATAATTATAATAATTATAATAATTATAATAATAATAGTAAAGTGATGATGTCAATATTTGAAAATGATTATTATTGGGATCACTTTATAGAGAAGAAGAGAAAAACTCCAAATAAATTATGGGGAAGTGGAAGTGATAAGATTGAAATTAATATCTTGAATGATATTTTACCATCCAATAAACGTTCGAGATGGGAGAAAAGATCTGAAGGTATTTTTTTATTTTATTTTTATCACTAAAAATGCTTATTATTATTGCTTATTATTCAATAATGCTTATTATTATTATATTATTGCTTATTATTATTATTATTATATAATAGAAATAAGGGCGTATCATGATGGAATAACGCGTCAAGAAGAATTTCTTTGAGATGAAATGAAGATTTTAATATCATTACCATGATGAATTTCCGATATTGTATTTCGGTATATTTCAATTATTATTATTATTATTATTATTATTATTATTATTATTATTTTTATTTTATTATCATTTTATTATTATAATTTTATTATTTATTATTTTTTTATTTTATTCTATTTTACATTCTATTTTACACTCTATTTTATTTAAAAACTTGTAAATAACACATACAAAAAAATGAATCATTAATATTGTATTTTTTTTTTTAATAAATATAATTTTTTATTATTTTTTTTAATACATAAAATTATTGTAACAACAATAATAATCACCAATCAATATAAAGAATTTTTTTTATTATACAACAAATGATCAAATATTTGACTTTCAATCAATCAATCAATCAATCAAATAAGACAAATGTAATCTTAATCTTTAAATCCAAATCCACAAATATACTAACTCATACAAACTTACTATATATAAATATACCTTGGAATATATTATTTGGCTATTAAAGAAAGTTTAGGAATATCGTTTATAATTATAAATTAAATTGTTCGTTTATAAAATTGTTTTCGTTTTTTAAATTATTATTTCGTGGTAATTTTTAATCTTGTCAATTACTTATCATTTAATGCTTTCATTTTGCATTCAACGGCTCACCAACTAAAAAATTTTATAAAATTAAAATGTGAGCAGGAATATAATAATAATAATAATAATAATAATAATTATTATTATTATTATTATAATTATTATAATTATTATTATTCATAAAATTTAAATAAAAAATTAATTTGGTTACTTACTGTTTTTACCACGTAATCTTACGCCCAGTGCTCTTTCCAATTTACTAAGAACTTGTTGATTAGGAATAGTACGACTCATTTCGTAATCATTAATCTTAATAAATCAATTCAACATAGAAAAAAATAAATAATAATAATTAATTAATTAAATAAAAAATTAACTTACGTGAATAACTGTTTATACTAAATTCTATTTAATTAAAGTATAAAATATATATATATATATATATAATAAAATAATTTACTTACCACATTAGCTTTTTCATTAATTTTTTGTCCAAGATCTTTTTGATTTAATCCTTTGGTTTGACGAGCTTGTTGAATCGCTTTTCCTACCGTTAAACTAAGTTTTGGTGGTGGTGCTACTTCATTCTCTCTATCAAGTTTTGCTATCCTTTGGTGATCACTGCTCGAATGAGATTTATTAGTACCACCAGCGTCTATAATACCAAAAAATATATATATATAAATAAATATATATATCTTAAAAAAAAAGAAATCCTATACACTCTATTTTTAATGATGATTATTATTATTATTATTATTACTCACTTTTACGTTCTATTCCAACGACAGCTCCAGCTCGACGAGCTGCATTGATTGCTGCGTCACCCTTAGTTACTTTAGCATGTTCAGTACGCTTACGAAGGATTGTAGGATTATCCCAATCATCACTCATAATGATAGATTATTTATTATTATTATTATTAAAAAGGATATTAAAGATATAATATAAAAAAAGTGTGGTAGTTTTTTTTTTTCCTCTCCGTATTCACAGTATTTATACCCAATTATTAGTTTAAATTAAATGGTGACACGTGTTTAATCGTTAGTCAACAATGGTTATAACGGAATAATGCAAAAATAAATTCCGTCATATCATTTATCAATTCATCATCTACATCAGTTTTTTTCGGGGACGATGATGACTATCCGAACTCCAACAACGTTGAAGAGAATAAATACTAATTTCTTTATGACTAAAAAATACAATAATAACTTTAAATATCTTTTAGGATGTATTAATAATAATAATAGTAGTAATAGTAATAATTATTCTAGTATTTCAAAGAATAATAATATTATTAAAACCGAAAAAAATGGAAAAGGACCTTTATCAGGATATAGAATACTTGACCTAACGCGTATTTTAGGTTGGTAGTAGTTTTAATTATTAAAATATTTTTATATTTTAAAATATTCTTAATAAAATTTATTATTAAAATTCAAATATTATTTAGCTGGACCTTATTGCACAATGTTATTAGGAGACCTTGGGTAAATAAAAATTTCATAATAACAATAATAATAATAATAATAATAATAATAATAATATTTTTTTTAATATTTTATTGTTTATTTATTTATTTGATTTTAAGAGCGGAAGTGATAAAAGTAGAAAATCCAATTACAGGAGATGACACAAGATCATGGGGTCCCCCTTGGGCAAAAAATTGTGATCCCAATGATAATTCATTACCTGAGAGTGCATATTTTTTATGTGTGAATAGAAATAAAAAATCGATTACTGTAAATTTAAAATCACCTGATGGTATCAAAATAATTAAAGAATTAGTAAAGAGATGTGATGTATTGGTAGAAAATTATTTACCCGGAAAATTAGATAAATTGGGTTTAGGATATGATGAATTAAGTGAAATCAATCCTCAATTGATTTATACTTCGATTACTGGTAATTTATTATTTAATATTTATTTAATATTTATTTAATATTTATTTAATATTTATTATTATTATTATTATTATTATTATTATTATTATTATTATTATTATTATTATTTTTATTATTATTATTATTATT
>CAJVPK010001075.1:0-16051 GCA_910592015.1 Diversispora eburnea | reverse complement strand
TAAATAAATAAATACTAATAAATAAATATACTAAATATACTAAAATATACTAAATAACTATACTAATAAAATAAATATAAATAAGAATAAAATAAAATAAAATAATAAGAAATTATGAAAGTGGAAGAAACCCATGGTAACAATGGTATATAATTTTAATTTATTATCATTATTATTATTATAAATAGACATTAATTTTTTATATTTTTAATTAGACACCATTTACGATTAAAATATCCCAATATTTTTTTTTCTTTCCTGTTTTGCATATCAATTGCAATTGGCTATTTGTGATATTTTTAAAGAATCAAATTACCTAAAACAAGCATCAGGAAAAGCATTAACAGTTGCGGCATATTTTAAAAATTCAAATAATAGTTTTTTTATTGGCAAATTGTGAGATATAAAAATGGAATTATATTCAAAATATTACTTTATTATTATTTCAGAAGAAATATAATGGAATAGTCATTTCTTTTGTTATAAAAGCTTGTTAAGATCAAAAAATGCATTACGAGTAAGAAATAGTTTTTTTTTTTTTTTAATCTTTTTTTAATTTATTTTTAATTTTTAATTTTTTTTTTATAATAAAAATTTATTGCAAATTATTATTAGAATTTAGTAATATGTTATGAAAGATCAGAAACAAATATGCATTCTAATGAAATATATATGAATACAAAAATTTGCAAAATACTTCAAGATACTAATTGGTGGAATACAATTTCAATTCTGACAAATATTCTTAAACCATACTGCATAATTCTTAACAAATTGCAATGTGACAAGTCTCAACTCTTTGAAGTATTACATGGAATGGACTACTTGGTTAAATTTTAACAAGAATATATAGATTAAATTTTGAAAAAAAATGGTAGATCGTTTACAACGAAGATGGAAAGATTGGAAGCAATCACTTCTTTTGCTTTCATTTTTATTACATCCAAGATACTGTAATCATTATTTTAATATATATAATAGAAATTTATCATATACTTCACTTGGTTGATATTTAACTTACTATTATAAGGCTTAGTTTCAGAAATGACCAACTAGAATTCTTCTTGAGCTAGAAAATTTTTGTCAAAAAGAATATCCCTTTGATAATGTAACTTATGAACAATTCAATAATGATATTTTACAATTTTGGCAATATTGTGTACAAGATTTAAGAGAATTAGGAGCAGTAGCATTAAAACTTTTTGGTATTTGTGTAAATGCCACTTCAGTTGAAAGAATGTGATCATCAATGAGCTTTTTATATTCTGTATGATGTAACTGCCTTAAAGTAAATATCATTCATATTTTACTAAAAAAAATTTTTTAAATATTAATATTTTTTTATTAAACAATATAGAATAACAAAGTTTTGGCTATGAGTCAACTTCGAGCATCAATTAATTATTCAATGTGTACAAAAAAGTTAAAGCAAATTGAAAATATATTTAATGAAATACATGAACAACAATTAGAATTAGAGCCTGATCCATTATTATCACAAGCTTCTCCTATTGATATTGATAAATCAAATAATTTCGACTTAGATAATATTGAAGATTCACAAATTGAAGAAGTTACTTTTGAAATGGAAACTGATCCCACTCAAGAAGATATACTTACAGTGGAAAAATGGGAAGAACAATTGTGTGAATGGGAAGAATCACTTATTGAAGAGGAAACAGCATACCAGGAAGAAGAAGAGGCAAATAGGGGTAATTCAGAAAATTTAGATAATTTACTTGATGAATATATCCATCCAGCAGTTGATCCAAGTGCAAAATGGAATTTGACTACATTATTTAATTCATTATTTAGTGCTCCCGATTATTTACTTGAATAATATTTAATATTATATATAGGTAAAATAAGGAGCAATTTCGGTAAATTCAAATTATAATAATAGTTATGAAGTATATTATACTAACATTAATATAATTGTAAATAAAGAATTAATAGCATTGAAATAAAGAGTCAAGTATGAATATTTTGTGACCGTATTTTTTTATTAAATAAATTTTTTTTGGTAATTTGTCGTATTGGCTACGAAAATATAATTTTTTATTGATCATATAATATTAGATTGACCAATTAACGACCAATAAAACACATGATAATTCCAATGTATCTTCCAATGGGTGAACCCATTATTGGAATGGATTGGAATTGGAAGTTCAATGCTTTCCAATCTTCCAATCAACATCACTGGTTACTACATATAAAACTTTTTATATTATAAGTGTATATCAAAAACATTAAGTAAAGAATGGTAGGTCTATTTCATTAAATGATTATCGTTTCATCCGCTCGAACTTTAACTGCAGATCGTTCTCCCAATTTTAACGATATAGGTCTGAGCTTTTTATAGATGACGCACATTATTCTCGCTTTTGAGGTTACTTGGTACCATTTTTAATATTTACTTATAAAATAAAAAGTTTATATGTAGTAACCATCGACGATTATCTCCGATTATATATTTATGATTCTGAAATTAAATATTTCTATGTAAAGTATTTCTCTATAATCACTCGTTAAAATAGGCAAGAATTTTTTGCCTAAAAAACATAAATTTTCCAAAGAAAGGAAAATCGAAAAACCATAAAATGCGCGCGTCTTGTTATCTTGTTACATCTCAATAATCACCTTATAACAAAGACCCTTTCCATCTCGTAACAAAATCATAATATTTTACTCCTTATCTCTCGGATTCTTCTTCTATCTTTCATATGTCATATTTCTCTATGACGAATTTTATTGAAAAAAAAGACAAATTAATTAGTATATTTGTGTATATGTTTTGGAGATGTTTGGGATCACATGAACAATAAAATATTTTTAAAATAATAATACTTTTAAATATTCCAGACAATTAAATTAAATTTGAACAACTTTCCACCATAATAGTTTTATGGACATTCTATTGTTAACAGTGGTTACATCATTGACACATTGCACTGTTAGATGATAATTGAGAAAACAATCTAATCTCTTTTTTATTATCAAAATTTAAAACGGATAGTATTTAGATGGTATTTTTTTGTTTTTGTTTTTTTTTTAAAAAAAAAGAAGAATGAATCGTCTTTCATTATTATTACAAGTACTATTATTAATTTTTCCTCTTCCTCAAATTATTTATACCCAAGAGGATAACATCTCCAAGTACGATAAATACAACAATAAACAAATTATATTTTCTTCAACATTTAATAATAATGATAATTTATTAGTAACAAATATAAATGAATGTCCAAAATTAAATTCACGTAATAATAATAATAATTTACCTACAAGTGTACACGATTTACGTCCTGATGATATAAAATTAATATTAGCTTTGGGGGATAGTATTACAACAGCATTTGGCGCAGGCGCAAAATGTAAAAATAATGGTGGTGATAATAATCATTTAGAAGAATTATATGAATATCGAGGAGTTAGTTATGCTATGGGTGGTGATGATGGTACAATAAGTTTGGCAAATTTCTATAAACATTATTCTCCTGAATTAAGAGGTGCATCAATAGGAAATCATATAATTGAATTTTGTTATGGTATATATAAAATATTTTATTTTTTTTTCATTCATTTAATTTTTTGAACCTTATTTACATTATGCCTGCCATTATTACAGGAATACTTTGTCCACCTAAACAATATCATCCTGAACTAGATAATCTTAATGCAGCACTGTCAGGTGCAATGGTAAAAAATCTTGACTATGAGATTGATTATTTGTTATCTCAATATGAAAAGGAGTCTGAAGAATTTAAAAGTTCTTTTAAAGTAATTATAATTTTAACGATCCGATATACATACATGTGATATACTATACATGCGATATACATGCGATATGCGCGATATATATACATAACGATATACAATACTAACACTACTTTTATTATTTGCTGTATGTATGTAAGTTTTTAAACTTATTCATAGGATCCAATGACATATGTTTAATTTGTAGTCACAGCATACCTTGGATTACTGAAAAAAAATTCGAAAGATATCTAATGAATGCTATCGAAAAAATTCGATTAAATATTCCCAATGTGATAATAAATATAATGGATGAATTTAATGTGTCTCAAATTTATGATCTTACCAAAGGACAAACAAAATATTGTACGAAATTAGGTGCATTGCCGAATTTTGAGTGTGAATGTGCATTTGTTGAAGGTTATTATTATTATTATTATTATTATTATTATTGTTATTATATATATCTCTTTATCTCTCCTCCTCAAGCTCGCAAGGAAGTTTTTTAATTATTATAAATAATTATTGTTAATATTTGCAGGTCCAATAGGAGTCCATAATCGTCAAGAGATGGATAAACTTGGTCGTAAATATAACGAAGCAATCAAGAGGATAGTTCATTATTATTCAGAACAACCCAGCAATACATTTGCAGTAATTAATCATCATTTTGAATATAATTTAACTTCTTTTCCAATTGATTCACTTAGTTGTGTTGATTGTTTTCATCCGAGGTAAAGATGAAATCTTTATTATTTTATTTTTTTTTTATTTTTGTCAATTGTTGATTTTATTTATTATCTGATATATATATATATATTTTTTTTTTTTAAAAAAAAAAAAGTACCAAACTTCATCAATTCGTTGCCAAAACTCTATGGAATTCTTTGCCATTTTCTTCATCGCCTGATCCTAAACTTGTAAATTGGGAATTAGATAAAAAGATTAGGTGTTGGAATGAACAAGATCGTATACGTACTCGTTAGTGTACTCTCGTTAGTATTATTATTACTAGTTCATTATTAGCATTATTAGTAATCATTATTATTGGTATTCATTATTATTAGCATTCGTTGTTAATATTTGTTAATTTTGTTAGATGCAAAGAAATTTTTCTCAAATAAATAAATAATAATAAATATTTTGTAACAATAATAACAATAACAATGAATTTAAAAATTTAGGAAACAAGAATTTGATGAGTACGACATTTTTTCTTTTTGCCATTTTTTAACAATTACCAATCAAATTGATTAATTGATTTAATTGACTTAATTAATTAAATGTTATTGGACTGAAAATACTTTTTTATGTATGCCATTTATGCCATTGAGAATTTATTTGTTATTATATTTTTGGTGTGACAATATAAATTTCTTTTAATTAAAAAAATTAGAATAATTTTCAATTATTTATATTTTTTTTTTTTCAAATACTTTCAACAAATACTTAGTAAATACTCGCAGTACTTGCACGAATACTTTACGAGAATATTCTACGAGGATATCCACAAGAATATTCCACGAGGATATTCTACAAGAATATCTACCAAAATACTTTCAAATAAAATATGAAAAAAAAGATAGAGTCCATCATGTTTAAACGAAATAACTTAAAATATCTTAGTTTTGCTATTGCCACCATATTTTGTTTTCATTGGGTACTGACTATTGTAAACCCAAAGTCAGGGTTTTCAAGACCATGGGTTGTAACTGATTTAGACACATCAGAAGATGATACTTACATTCAAGATCAAAAAATTATTAATGACCCAAATAAAACTAAAACTCAAATTGGGAAAGCGAAAGCGGCCTTTGTGGTATTAATTAGAAATGGTGATTTACATAGTTTTCGATCCTCAATGAGACAATTAGAAGATAGATTTAATCATAAATATAATTATCCTTATGTATTCTTGAATGATGAACCATTTAGCGATGAATTTGTAAAATTAACTAGCGCAATGACTAAAGGAAAGACAGAATATGGTGAGTTGTTTAATAATTTTAAAAAATTATTCATTTGTTTGCATATTATTCATATATAAATATATAAAAAAATATCTAAAAATATCTAAAAATATTAAAATATATCCAAAAACATATCTAATATATATATATATAAATAAATATATATGTACATCTAAATATATCTAAAAATATATAAATTATAGGACTTATTCCTAGAGAACATTGGAGTGTTCCCATGGATATTGATATGAATATTGTCAGGAAAAATATGGAAAAGATGCGAGAAGAACAAGTCTTATATGGTGATAGTTTACCTTATCGCCATATGTGCAGGTTCGTTCATCACGCACATATAAAATGTTTCTATATTCTTTACATTCTTTACACAATTCTTCATATTTACATATTTATTATTCATTATTAAATTTTTTTTTTTTTAGATTTGAATCCGGATTCTTCTATCGTCATGAATTATTAGATAAATACGATTATTATTGGCGTGTTGAACCTGGAGTTCAATTCTATTGTGATTTGGACTATGATCCATTCGTATACATGAAGAAATATGATATTAGATACAGTAATTATAATTATTTCATATTTAATTATTATTGGTTCATTATATTTAATTATATATGTATTACGATATATAATTGATGTTAATATATACATTTTATACATAATGATAGGTTTTACTATTTCATTGTACGAATATCCCAAAACCATACCAACATTATGGGATAGTGTTAGAGAATTCGGTAAATTATATCCACAATATATCGAAAAGGATAATTTGATGGACTTTATATCAAGCGATGGTGGTGCAACTTATAATTTGTATGTTTTTTTCTTTCTTTTTTTCTTTTCTTTCTTTCTTTCTTTCTTTCTTTCTTTCTTTCCATCTTTCTTTCACTATTTCTTTCACTATTTCTTTCTCTATTTCTTTCTCTCTTTCTTTCTCTCTTTCTTTCTCTCTTTCTTTCCATCTTTCTTTCTCTCTTTCTTTCCCTCTTTATTTCCCTCTTTTCCTCTTCTTTCCCTTTTCTTTCTTTCTTTCTTTTTAATTAATTATTTACCTACTGATTCAATTTATCACAACAGATGTCATTTCTGGTCAAACTTTGAAATTGCTGATTTGAATTTATGGAGAAGTGAAGCATACATGAAATTCTTTAGTTTCCTTGATTCAAAAGGTGGATTCTTTTATGAACGGTAATATATAATTATTATTCTGATTATTATAATTATGATTATAATTAATTAATTACATATACTAAATTGTTATTATTTTCTTTATTATTTTTGTGATAGTTGGGGAGATGCACCTGTTCATTCAATTGCTGCCTCTCTATTTTTAAAGAAACATCAAATCCATTTCTTTAACGACATAGGATACCGTCATGAACCATTCTCGCATTGTCCCGCTGATGAAAAAATACAATTGAAATGTCACTGTAATCCTCATGATAGTTTTGGTAATTTATTTATATTTTATTTATTTTATTTATTTATTTTTAAAACTTTGAATTTTAAAAAAAACTTTTTTCGTTTTTTAAATAGATTTCCATGGATATAGCTGTACTGGAAAGTGAGTATTTTATAATAATAATAATTACTATTATTATTATAATAATATATTAATAATTAAATAATAATCATCTTTTTTTTAGATTCCTCGATTTGAAAGCAAGATGGGCAACTATTGCATCCAATGTCACAAGAAATTAAAAATAAATAAATAATTAATTAATTTTATAAATTATTTTTTATATAAATTTAAATTTTTCTTTTTCAATAAAAAAAAAGAAAGAAACCAAATTTTATTTTTTTAAGATATGAATTAAATTTTTTTAAATGCATTTAGAATATACAGTATTAATTATAATTAGTTTGTAAAATAACTTTCTTTTTTTTATTAGATAATTTTCTTTTTATTAATAAGCATACTTTTTTTAAAAAACAATCTTTTTTCTTTGTACCATTTATTGTTATAAAACAAACTTTTTTGGTGATATTTTACGGCATTAATAAAGTAAAATTATAAAATTTTCTCTAACTTGGTCACGTAACCCTTTTATACATTATATTTAATCACATAGATCGAATTTTATTGGATGATATTACATGATTACAGGAACGTGAACATATTTTCTAATTTTTTATTTTCAATTCCAACACTTTAAAAAGCTTCTTTAAATTTATTTACAGTTACATTACGACCTTCTCCCCAAAGATATTAATAATTGTTTGATGAATATCTTCTCTAATAAATTTTTAATTTTTGATACATTCTGTTTTGGAATTTAATGATACATTACAAATTTTGTATCCATGTCCTAATTAAACGTGCTTGATATTCACCTTTACCAATGTCGATTACTATTGTTTTACTCTAATCTCAAATTTATATATTGAATTATTTGCTGCAAACGATTTTTAATTTGGTAAACTAAAGATATATCTTTAATTAATAAATTTAATTTAATTTCTCTAAAGCTAAATTAAACACTTCATTCAATTATTTCATTTAAATTATTAAAATTTTTGTTGTTTTTATTTAATGACAAAACAGTGTTAGAATATGTTCAGCAAACCTTTTCTTGAAAACTTTTGCATTTGCTTTTTGTTCAAGTAGAATTTCTATGATAAGTTAATAGGCATGTATTATTAAAAACTGCAGGATTATTTTTACATTTCAAGTATAATATCAAATGCAAATTGTGTAATTTTATCTATAGTCTTTTCAAAATCTTCTTAGAATCATTAAATTTTACTTTTTATTGAGACTTTTTTTAACAAATCCAAATTAGTTTTATTATATGATTTCTTATTGATTAACATTCACCTTTTTTAATTTCTATAAAATTTTCAGGATAGTTTCCTTAATAAAACATTCCATTTTAAATGAAAAAATTTGTATGTTAGAACATGTTTAATAAAAAAAGGTTCTATTATATGAGAAATAACTGTTCAATCTATCATTTAACAGATGTTTTTTTAAAAATATTAATTAATTAGGTATTTTTAATCATTTAAAGTTAAATGATCAAAAAATGATAACTTTAAATTGTATATAACAATGATAGTGATAATAATATTAATAATAATAGTGATAATAATTATTATAATGATAAATTATACACAGGTCAAATATAAAAGAATTACCATACCAAAAAGGAATTCTGATTTTAGCTGATTTATAATATAGGATGCAATAGGACAGTTGATTTTTAGTGATTTTTAGCAGTGATTCTTTTGTATTTGACTAGTGATAATATAATAAAGAAAAAAGTTATTGTGAATTTCTCATCTCTATAATTCTTATAATTGTTACATAACATTATAAAATAGACTATCATAATAAGTCAAAATATTTTGAAATTTGAAAGTTGAAATAATTTTCATAGAAAATGATTTAATTTTACTTAAAATTAAATTTTTGACCATCCAGATAAATTCTTTTATTGAAAATATATTAAATTGAATATTTTTTTATTTCCATATATAAAATAGTTATCTCTAAAATTTTAATACCTTAAAGATTAAAAATTGATTTTTATTATATATTTTTTAAACTTGTTTTTTTAGAATTATATTTGTTACATTTATTTGTCATCTGGTAATTACTTAATTATTATTTGGTAATTACATGAAAGTAATTTTATATTATCTATAATAAAAATATTAATAATAATATAATGTAACTATTATGCATATTACTAGTCAAATACAAAAGAATTTCTGTATCAAATAGTAATTTCTATATTATAAATCAATTAAAAATTATTAAAAATTGACCATCCTATTACATCCTATATTATAAATTAGGTAAAATCAGAATTTCTTTTTGGTACAGTAATTCTTTTGTATTTGATTATTATTGAAATTGAGCTAAATAAATTTTTCATTTTTATATAGTAAATTGAAAAAATTAAAATTGAGTCAAAGGCTTTTTACTTTTAATAACATATAAAGTTATATTAGAAAGTAATGCCCAATTTTTTATTAAAATAAAAATTTATTATGTATATGATTCATTTTAATTTTATACTATAAACATAAATTTTTTTTTTATTATTAGTTAATACTTTATTATTTTTTAAAAAAATTTTTAATTTGAATATTGTCTTTTAATACTTTTCAAATATTATCTATAGGATTTAAGTTAGATAAATTTGCTGTTCAGTTTATAATTATAATTTTTTTTATTTTAATATGAATTGGTGAATTATCTTGTTAGAATGATAATTTTTTTAAAAATAAATATAGTAGAGTTTAAAGTTAAAAAATTAATAGGAAAATATAAAAAAAAATATTTAAAGAATTAACAGAAAAACAAAAGAAATGAAAATGACAAGAAGGTGAGATAAAATATTTGTTAAAGATTATTTTCCTAGAAAAAGAAACAGAAACAAAAGAAAAAAATAAGAAGTAAAAAAAATAAATTTCAACAATAACTTAAAGAATTCAATAAGAAAAATGAAGTATTAACACAACAACTAGAACAAATAAAAAAGATTAATAAAGATCTTGAAAGACAAGTAGATAATGAACAGGAAGAATGACAAAGAATATGGAAAAAATTATTAATAGAGAAAAAGTATGAAGTTACTAAAAAATTTATTTGGAATAAAAAGATTTTGTTATTCTATTGTCAAAAATACAAAGAATTTAAGGGACACTAGGAATATTGTACAGTAAATATAATATTGTACTATAGAACTATGAATAAAATAAAAAAATAATTAATCAAAAATTATATAACAATCCAAAAGAATATAAAAATTTATTTAAGAAATATGAAAAACAAAAGAAAAAAAGAAAGGTGAAAGTAATAATAAATGATAGAATTTAATGAAATAATAAAAATATTTAATGAAAAAATTAATAATAATATATATATTGAAAAACTAAAAAGAATACTATTAAAAAATTAGTATTATATTAAATAGTAACATGTATGGTAAAAGTTTAGAAAAACTTATAAAAATCTTGAATATTCTATCTAATTAAAAGGTAAAAAACAATCATGACAACAATCAATAAATTAAAAATAATTGAATATACTATAATAATTTTAAACAAATCTAACTCCTTGAAGATATAAGTTAGTAAAAGAAAAAAATTATACAAAAAAATCTTATGGACAATAACAAATACCTGGAGAATATATAGAAGAAATAGATATATTAACAAGACATGTAGCTCAAAGAGAAATATTTGAAAAAACTGAAATAAAAATAAAAATAAATAATTTAAAATATTAGAAGACAGAATTAAAGATAATAGATATAATATAAATTGAGTTAGGAATTTAATCAGATTTAATTTAGTCAATTGAGTTTAGAAATTAGTTCTAATTTAATTTGATATAATGGTTAAATTCTGGTATAAAGATTAAATTCTAATATAAAAGTTAAATAATAATGTAATTCTAATTAGTTGATGTAATTATAAAATTTATTGAATAATTATTATTAAATATAAATTATATAAATTCTAAAATTATTTATATATGAACTAATTTTTCTCATATTTAATTTTATCTCATAGTTGATGATCATGTAACCTAATGTGATGTGATAATAATAATAATAATATATACAATTATCATTTTCAATACATGTGATAATAATAACAAATAAAATATATAACAAGTTCTATTTTAAAACTTTTGCAAGTTATAAAAATTTAATAAATTATAAAAGAAATATACATTTAAATAATAAATTAATATCTCACTTTTACTTACTTTTTCAACTTACTTCAGAACAAATAATTCATTATATTAATTCTTTTATTATTCTTTTAAAAAAAAAAACTTAGTTTTTTGAGATATACAATTGAAAAAAAATATTTATTAATAGATACATTTCTTGAAAATATATTTATATACCTTTTTAAAAATGAAAAACATTCAAATATAATACCTTACTTTTTGCTAACTCGTGAGAATACCTGCATCAGGAAATTTTTTCTAATAAAAACCTTCGAAAGTTAACGTTAACATAAGTATTTTGCTGTTTTTCAATATGTTATCCTTTGAAGATCTTTGCTAACCTTCGAAGGTTATCAATTTTGATATTTTCACGTGGCAAAATTTTACAAATATTATCATTTTCGTAATAAATTTATATCAATAATCTTTGAAGATTATCAATTTTGATATTTTCATGTGTGAAATTTTATGAATATTATTATCTTCATGGTAAATCCATATCAATAACCTTTGAAGATTATTGATTTTGATATCTTTATGTGCAAAATTTTGCAAATATTATTATTTTTGTAGTAATTTCATATCAATAACCTTCGTTTATATTAGATATTCATAATATATCATTTTGATGATTATCAATTGCATTTATATTGCTGTGATTTTTAATTGACATTATACAGTCAATGATATCCTTTGAAATTTATCGCAGTAATTTTAATTGATATTATATTGTTAACAATGTCTTTCAAAGTTTATCACAGTAATTTTAATTGACATTACACTGTCAATGATATTCTTCAAAGTTTATTGCAATAATTTTAATTGACTTTGTACTGTCAATGATATCCTTCAGAAGTTTATTGTAGTAATCTTAATCAACATTGTACTGTTAACAATATCTTTTGAAATTTATTGTAGCAAAATTGCATTGTTAATAATATCTTTCAAAATTTATTACAACAATTAAGGTTAGTATTTATGTTCACTGAATGTAATTATATTATTGTTATAATTTTATTAAATATTATATTGATCCAAAATTTAAACCTTTGATGATTTAATATATTATAGTTAAAGATTTTCAGAATAACTAGACAATAATTACAATAAGTTTGAATTAGTCTTATTTAAATATTACAAACATTTATACATAATATTTATAATAAAATTTTCAAATAAGAATAATTATTATCATATGAATATTGCAAGTATAGAATTTTGCCTATGGTATTATTAACAAATATTTTTTGATCGACATTGATATCTTTTGAAATTTATCATATCATTGATTATCATTTCAAATTTTTTTCAAAGGTTAATGTTTTTTTATTTGTGCAACAAGATCAGTTATCTCATATGACTTATTATTTAACTATGTATTTTTTTGTTTATTTTCAGAATAATTACTTTTACTCTCTCTAAACAATCTATACGAAATTCTTTAAAAAGAAATAAATTTATTTCTTTGTATTTTTGTTATTGTTATACAGTCAGATCTCTATATAGTCACACCATTGAGATACAAAAAACTGTGACTATATAATGTTGTGACTATTATAGAGAGTTTCTCTATATAGTCACAGTTATACTAAAAAATTTATAGTGTAACTATATAAAGTATTTTTATAGAAATTTATCAGCTGATCGAATGTTTGAATAAAAAATATAATCTGATCATCTCTAAATTTTGATCAATTTTTCATACCTCCCAAATCCATCTCTAAAAAACATATTGTTACATTAGTAACAAGCAAAAAAAAGAGATATGTGAATTTGCTAAAAAGAACCTATTTTATAAATAACATCAAATAGCAAACGAATTTATGGAACAGTATTCAGGCCTAAAGATTAAATACTCAACTGTATCAAAAATATTAAAAAAAGCCAATAAATATCAACTTCAAGATAATAATGTGTATGCTGAAAAAACTTTTTGTTATCGTTCTGTGAAATACCCAATGTTAGAACTTGCTATAAATATGTGGGTAGAACATGTTACAACTGAAGGAATAATTATATCAGATTCAATAATAAAGGAGAAAGCCCACCATTTTGCAGAAGCATTTTCTATACTTGAAGAATTATTTACATTTTCAAATAGGTAGGCTACTAAATTTAAAAAACATAATGGGTTAAAAAAAACTATAATGTATGGTGAAGTAGCAAGTGCTCCTTTAGAAAAGTTACCCGAAGAATGAAGAAAATTACAAGAACTTCTTTCTCACTACAATTCAGAAGATATATATAATGCCGATGAAACAGGTTTATTTTACCAATTATTTTCCAATTAGATGCTTTCTAAAAAACTGATAGCTGGAAAAAAAAGGTGAATTAAAAAAAAATTAATTAAAATAGCTAATTAAATAATAACAATATTTTCTATTAGGAAAAAGTAAGAGTGACAATATTATTTTACTCCAATTAGACTGGCTCTCATAAGTTTTATCCACTGGTTATTGGCACTTCTAAAAAGTCCCGATGCTTTAATAGTTTAAATATTTTACAATTACCAATAACATATAAAAGTAACAAAAAAGTATGGATGAAAAGTAATATTTGAAAACAATGGTTGCATTATATAGATGAGAGGTTTCATATTCAAGATCAGCAGGCCTTACTTCTTGTCGATAATACAACTTCTCATATTGCTCCGGAAACAATTGAAACTTGGGATGATGATATAGATAATATAGATTATGAAATGTCATCTGAGAATAATTCTATTGATAAAATAGAAGAGCTCTAAGAAGAATTGCAAGGAAGACCAGGAGGAAGATTGTGAAGAAGACCATGAGGAAAACCACAAGAAAAATCACAAGAAAGATCACAAGGAAGATCGCAAGGAAAGTCACAAGAAAGATCAAGACTTACAAACATTACTGTATATTTTCTTCCTCCAAATATGACTGTTCACATTTAGCCAATGGATACTGGTATTATTCAAAGTTTCAAATCAAAATATAAGAAGTTATATTGTTGTCATTTGCTTTCAGAATTACAAACAAAAGTAAGAATTTTTTTTTATACAGTTATATTTATATATTTGTATTATTTTATCTAATCATTTATAAATATAGAAAACTTATTCTAAAAGAAGCTATTGGTTTTATTGCTAAAACCTGGGAAGATGTTAGTGATATTACCATAAGAAATTGCTGAGGAACAACTAAGATTATATTTGAAATAAATGAATCAAGAATAAATGAAGAAGAAAGGAAGTTAGAAAATGAGATCAATTCTATAACTATATTAATTAATGATCTTCCAGTTGAAACTAACTCAGAAGCCCAACAATTAATAAATCATATTGAAGAATATACTCATGTAATTGATTAACCTGTTTCAACTAAAAATCCATTAACTGATGAAGGTATTATTGAAATGGTAATTAATGAATTTAATGATAATAATGATGAAACTGATGATGATAAGGAATTGCCATCACCACTTCTAACCATTACTGAAGCTGTTGAAGTATTGGAAAAAGTTATAAATTATCAAAGATTTGATGAGAATGGATTAATGACATTACGAAAAAGACTCAAAAAAATGATGTTTTGAAAGAGAAAAAAATAAAAAACAATCTTCACTTATTTCTTTTTTTAGTTGTATTAATGAATCCAATATTGACATCACACTTTAAATTCAATTTTTTTTTATAAAAAAACTATAACAATAATATCAATAATAAATAATAATAACTTATATATATATCCATTAATATACATATATAATTACATTTTATTAAACTATTAATATTGTACATACTTAATTATATTTTATTAAACTTATAATAAAGAAACAATTTATAATACAAATTATTATCGAATCTGTAAAATATAAAATTTACATGACATTTATATGATTTGTGACTTTATGGAAACAATTTATATAGGTGGTCAATAAAAAAATGTGATAGTGACTATAATGCATTTGTACCTGTACGGAGGTTAAAGTAATATCAAAACAGTTGGTAAAAATAAAAATGTGACTATTAATTTTGTGATTGTATGGAAGGTGACTGTATAGAGATCTGACTGTATTAAAATATATCAAATAAAAGGTAATAATTTAAAATATATTTAATAATATTTATTGACTTGTGTCAACTTTATTTTATAACTTAACAAGTAAATATTTTATAACTTAATAAATAAATAAATATATTTTATACTTTGTTTACTTTCAGGAATACCTCATTAACTTTAACATATATTTATAAAACACTTTGAAATGGTATATTTATATTTTTCTATAATTTATTCTGTCAATAGAATATCTTCGAAGAGACGAAAACTAATAAATTATTTTTGCAAATTTATAAGATAAAAAAATTTAAAATTTTTCTATATAATTTAAAGATTTTTTTTTATGTAGTAATATTTAGAATCATAACTAGTTCTTCCTTTGTTAACATATTTATAATAACAATATAATTATTCAAACTATTTATTTGAAAAAATTAATTTACTTCAAATTGTAAAATGTTACAATATTTAATTATATATGAGTATTTTGAAAATATATGATGTAATATATTCTGATAGTTCAAATAATAGAAAATTCAAATTAATAATATTAACTTTAATTATTATAATAGAAA
>CAJVPK010001074.1:0-16082 GCA_910592015.1 Diversispora eburnea | reverse complement strand
TATATATGGAAATAAAAAAAGTACCTAGTTATATGTATCTTTAATCAAAGAATAAATCTGGGTAATCAAAAAATTTCGGATTTTAAGTAAAATAATTTCATCTTCTATGAAAAATTATTTTGACTTTTTCCTCTGAAATTATAATTTCGGGACTCCAAAATAATTTTGCGTGCAAGTATAGTCTGAAAGATACTTTCTCTAAAAGGAAGAAGACCTCCAAGATATATAATATTCTGAAGTCTTTTTAACCCCTTAAAATTACAAAGATTATTTATCAAGATTTCAGATATAGATATATAATATAATCAATTATTATAGAAATATGTTTCATTAAACCAAACTAAAATAATAATTGTTGCTGCCTTCTAATTTTCAATAATTCAATAAGGACTGATTATTAATTTATACTATAGTTATAAGTTTATCCATCAGGTAATAAATAAAATTTTTTATTTTGAAGGTTTCATTTGATTTGATAAAATTAAAAACCAAAAATCTATAAGTAGTATCATAATTCTGACCTATATTTATTTAATTGAAAATTTTCTTTTAACTTTAGAAAAATAAGAAAATATATAAATTCTTGATGGGCTCTTTTTGTTTATGATAAAGAAAATATATTCATTTTATTTCTGTTTTTGATAAAAGTATGTGAATAATTTATCTTTTTTTTATACATATTTTGCACTAAATAATGAGTTTTCAAATTGTTTAGCTTTTTTTTTTACTGTCTAAAAATTTGATAATAATTATCAACAAGCATATGATAATAATAATAGTAATTGCCTACCAAATTTCTATAAAAAAGGAGTAGAGAATAACTTTTAAATAATCATGAATTATATATACATGCATATCATTGTAGATTTAGAAGAAATTGACAAGTCAATAGAATATAAAATAATAATCAAGAATATATATTACATAAATTTTGAATAATCTGGTTAAAAATATGTATGAGCTAATATTATAAAAGTCCTTATTGTTTTTTTATCCAATATTTACATTGGATGCAAATGAGATTATAAAAATCTTTGATTATTTTTGGATCCATGTAATCTAAATTGTAATTAAATCTTAAATTACTTATGGTAGGTAAATAAAAATCATCCACATCCATTATACCTTGATCAAAGAACAATAATAGAAAAATGAAGCTAAAAAAAACAATTCTATCAACTTTTTGATCAATACATCTCATAATAAAAAATTGATTCATAGAAGAGGTTGCAAATTTTCAACCTTTTATATATTTAAAGATGTAGTTGCAAGTATATATATGAATGGCATCAATAGTAATTATAATAGGCAATAAACTTTAACCAATAATTTACAATGGAATCATAACTTGATATAAATATCTCTCAGACTCTATTGTTTCTTCAATATCATCCTGTTAGTTATTCTGGTCTTTTTGTAATTTTAACAGATTTAACTATGGATCTTTTTTTAAGAAGATTCAACTATAGATGTGTTATTTTTATTAATTTATGGATATTTAATATTTATTTTTACATTAAAACTATCTTCCTTCAATAGAGTGAATATTTTATTTTGAGATTTGCAATAAGTAAATCTATTGTAAATAAGGTGGAAGATTTATTAAATATATAAAATACTAATTATACTATTATAAATTGGTCACCTTACATTACAGTATTTAAATTAATTGAAATTTAATTACTTAAATTTGTCACCTTGCAGTATTTGAATTCATTTGCATTTAATTACTTGTAATTTCTATATAAACTTTGTTAAATACCTTATAACATACTTTTTAAAACCAATATAATATATCTTCTTTTTTTGAACAAAGAATTATAGAATATTATTTAAATAGATATACCTTTCAGGAGTTCTTCCTAAGGAAGTTAAAAAGAAAACTTCAGATATTTATAATAAATCAGTTTTCTCTACACCATAATCAATTCAAAAGAAATATGAATATAAAAAAATCAATTGGCTTGGATCAAGAGAATTATACTAATACTTCTCTCTCATCTTCATCCTGTATTTTATATTCTGTTCTTTCATATTTACTCTATCTGAAAGATGCTTTTTTTAAAAGGAAGAACTTCCAAGAAGGCAACATTCTGAAGTTTTTAAAACCTTAAAATTTACAAAGATTATTTATCAAGATCTCAGGTGTATAATATAATCAAAAATTTTCCTTATTTCTCTTTGCTTAAAAATTTTTTTTATATAATGATAAATAATCTTTAGTCTTTGTAATTTTTAAAGTTTTTAAAAACTATCTACAGAATATCAAAATTTGTTGCTGCCTTCTAATTTTCAACAACTCAATAGAGTTAATTATTGATTTCTATTGTAGTTAAAAAGGTTAATAGTTTATCCATCAAGTATCATTTATTTTGAAGCAAAGCTTTCATTTTGATTTATTAAAATAAAACTAGAGATCTATAAGTAATATCATAATTCTGACTTATATTCATTATTGAGAATTTCTTTTTTAACTTTAGGAAATTAGGAAACATATAAAGTTCTACATTAGTTGTTTCTTTTTTGTTTTTGATAAAGTAAGAAAATATATTTAGTTCCCCCTTATTTTTGGTAAAGTATGTTGATGATCATTTTTTGCATATATTTTGTACTAAATAATTATAATTTTTTTGTATTGTACCTGTTTAGCTATATTTTTTTGCTGTTGAATCTAGTTTTTGATAAGTTGATAACTATTTTTTTTGTATATAGTTTGTACTAAATAATGATATCTTTTTTTGTATTGTACCTGTTAAGCTTTATTTTTTGTTGCAAAAAATTTTTGGTCAGCTTCTGTTGATATTTGAAATGAAATTAACAAGCCCATAATAAGAATAATAATTGCTGACCTATAAATTTGAAGGAGTATGACTCTTAAATAATTATATAAATACATGTACTATATGTACACACATATCATTGTAAATTCAGAAGAAATTGACAAGTTAATATTATTTTTGTAATATAAGAAAATATATTGCAAAATAAATATTTAAATAATCTGATTAAAAAATTGTTGTCTAAGCTAATATTATAAAACATGCTTATTGGTTTGTTTTATTTAGTTTTTGCATTGGACTATGAGGGTTCTGTTTCCACTTTTAGGCAAATTTCATTGAAATAATTAAAGTTATGATATCACTGTACAAAAAACTTCAAAACCATATAGATGTAGGTATTAATGCAAATTAATAGATCAAAAAAATGTACAAATAAGAAAATGATAGTCACTATATTGTAATATGGTTTTGAATTCTAGATTATTAATTTTGTATAATTATTTTTTAAAGTTCATCTTTTTTTATATCTTTATTAATAAAGGTCTATTTGAGAATTTATATATATACAATGCATATAGCATCATGAATTAAATAAAAACATTCCTAGAATGGTACTAATATACTAGAATATAATGTTTGAGTACATTATTTGAACATTTCATATTTATAATGTATTAGAACACAATGTTTTAGTGCATTATTTGAACATTCTATACTTATAGCATGCACAGGTCAAATACAAAAGATATACCATACTGAAAAGGA
The DNA here is from genome assembly GCA_910592015.1 of Diversispora eburnea. Taxonomy (NCBI): domain Eukaryota; kingdom Fungi; phylum Glomeromycota; class Glomeromycetes; order Diversisporales; family Diversisporaceae; genus Diversispora; species Diversispora eburnea. The sequence continues at coordinate 12,537 of CAJVPK010001074.1, read as the reverse complement.
ATTCTGATTATTGCTGATTATAATATATAATGCAATAGGATGGTCAATTGTTACCAATTTTTAGCTAATTTATAGTATAGAAATTACCATTCAGTACAGTGAATCTTTTGTATTTGACTAGTGATACTAGAACACCCTTTATAAAATTCCTAATGTATATGGTACTTGAGTTTTTAATTGTTTTTTTTATACAGTGATTCATTTAGTGTCCTTATTTTATTTTTTAACTCTTTCTTTGGTGGCAATGATGTTTGTGAATAATATATTTTATTACATCATCCATAATTGGAAAGGTTTTTTATTAATTGATTTTTGAATGATCAGATCAATTTATTAGATACTAAATTTAATTTTGCTTAGCTTGACTAAATACTGGTCAAAAATTAATTATGTACTATGTTTTTACTCTAAGTGCTGAAGTTTTTCATAATTATTAACACAACTTTGCTAATCTCACTTGACCTCCATATATATGATCTAAATTATTTGGATGATTACTTATTTTTATACAGTATTTACACTGGTCAGACTAGAAATTAATAATGATCAGTAATGTTTATTTCAAAGTGAACAATTAAAAAATATATTTTGATAAAAAAATATTATTATATTAAATTATGTATGGTAAATAATTTTTCAATTTAAAAATATAGTTGCAAGATGTATATCAGATTCTTAATAACTAGAGTTCCTTATTATTATAATATGAATCAAGTTCTGCAATATAAAATATTAGACAACAAATCTCAACCAACTTGAATTATAACTTGATATAGATATTTCTTATGTTTTACATTTCTTTAGTATTATCCTGCTAATTATTCTCATTTGTTTTTTCTAATGATTTAACTATAAATGTGTTTTTAACATTTAACTATGCATTAAATTATATTCCCCTAATAAGGTGGGTCTATGAAATTTCATTTTGAGAGTTTGCAATAAGTAGAAATCTTAAATAAGTAAATTTTGTTAAATATATAAAATACTATCAAAATTTTAATTATATTTATAGATTTGATTTGGAAGATAAGTAATTATATTATAAATTTAAGATATTATATTATATTTTATTATTACTATAAATTGGCCTTGAATTTATTGGCATTTAAGTAATTATAACTTCTATGTAAATTTATATTTATATAATAGATCTTCCTTTTTTACAACTAATATCATATTTATTCTTTGTTTTGATACAGACTTATATATGATCAAAGTTATTTAAATTGATATACCTTTCTGGAGTTCTTAAGGAAAGTCAATTTATAATTGATTACTGGTAATATTTGCACCTTGTTAAATAATCTTTGTAATTTTTAAATTTTAAAAAACTATTGAATTTTTCTTCTTTAGAGGCTCTTCTTCCTTAGTGAAAGCATCTTAAAATAAATATGAAAGAACTGAATACAATATTGGATGATTCATTCTTCTAATTCCTATGAATAAATTTCAGATGTATAATATAATAGATTATTTATAGAAATATACCTCATTTTTCTCCTGATTATATTTCTCCTTGCTTAGTATTTTTTTTTATAATAATAAATAATCTTGTAATTTTAAAGTTTTATAACAAATGCATCCTTCTAAAGTTTCTAAAGTTTTTTAACAACTCAATAAGGTAAGCTGATATTAATTAGTGGTTCATCCATTGGGTAGCAATAAATTCATTATAATGGAAGTCTTCATATTGATTTATTTAGAAATCTATAAATTGATTTTTTTTTACTTTAGAAAAATGAAAAATATATAAAGTTCTTCACTTGGTATTTTTTTTCTTGTTTTCATAATGGAATTTAGTTTCTTTTTTTGATAAGTATGTTGATGATAGCATAACTATTTATATATATTTATTGTAGCCTATCTAATGTTTTTTAAATACTTAAAATGTTTATATATTTTTTATGGATTAAAATGAGTGGAGCATGACTCTTAAATAATTATGTAAATATATAACATACTATATATACACTCATATCATTGCAGATTCAGAAGAAATTGACAAGTCAATGAAATCTAATATAATCTTTACAATATAAAATAATGATCAAAAATATATCATAAGATAAATGATTAATTAATCTGGTTAAAAATATGTCTAGGCTAATATTATAGAACATATTTATTGTTTTTTTATCCAATTTTTTGCATTGGATTATAAACAAGTTTTCTGTTTTTACTTTAGGCAAATTTCATTGAAATATCTAAATTGCAAAATCACAGCACAAAATATAATAGAACAACTGTTAATGCAAATTAATAAATCAAGTAGAAAAAGAGCATGAAGAATCTTAAATACAGAAAAATAATTTCCACATTATAGTAAATATAATTTAATAAAAATCTCATAATAATGATTAGAATATTAAAAACCTTCTATGAGGGAATCCATATATTTAACAAAATCCACCTTATTTATAATAGATTTCCACTTATTGCAAATCTCAATAGCATTTTATTGAAATAGTTTTAATGCATATATAAAACAAGTAATGTAGTTAAATATTAAAAATATATAAAGTAAAATTAGATGACTAATGATATAGAAGTTAATAGATGACAAATATAGTATAGAATAAGAAAATATAAAGATAAGTATTTATTATAATAATAAAGTATCTAGTTATTAAGAATATGATATAATATCAATATGACATCTTGACACTACATTTCTTAAATATATATAAAAGATTGAGATTTTTTACCATATATAATTTAATATAATAATAATTTTTTTTTACAATTGGAGTCAAAATCCTTATTTTTTTAATTATTCACTTTGAAATAATTATTACTTGATCATTATTAATCTCTAATCCAACTGGATGCAAATATAAATAAATAAATAATTATAAAAATACAACTGTGATAGACAATTTACAAGAACTAGAGTAGAAGATGCTCTTAAAGTTAAGTCAAATCAAACAATTTTGAATAATACTATGATTTGGGATATTACTATATTGTTTTTTTTAATATTACTATATTTATTTGAATAGTTTGTAAAGAAATTTTTATTAAAAAAGTAATAAAAAAAGTTGAACTTTAAAAAAAATAATTATACAAAATTAATAATCTAAATTTGGAATTTAAAAATTATATCACATTACAAAGTATACTCTTGTGATGCTTAATTTATTTGCATTGAAGTATTATACTATTACTATAAAAATGTGCCTTGAATATGTAAATTCATTAGTATTTGATTAATTATAATTTATAAAATTTTTGATGAGCTACCTTAAAACATTTATATAATATAAAAGTTACTTGCAACTAATATAATTCAATATAATATATAGATTTATTTATTTAAATAGACCTTCTTGAAGGTTCTCATTTTTAAGGAAATTCAAAAAAATAACATATTTCCAGTTAGAAATATATCTTTTAGAAATTTGCAGAAATCTACTACATGATCTTACGTTGTTTTCCTGAATCTTGTTTATTACAGGTTTCAAATTAGTATGATAATGTAAAAATCTGATTTTATATAATTGAAAGGTATTCAAATACCTTATCAACAAGAACACATGACTAATTTTTGAATTTCAGCCAATAACCTTCCATATAAATTTATAACACATGATTATTAGAGAGAATATCAATTTTTTATTGGCTAAAATTTGAGGATCAGTCATGTGTTCTTGTTGATAAGGTATTCAAATGCCTTTCAATTATATAAAATTAGATTTTTATATTATTGCACTAATTTGAAAACCACAATAATATTTTATAATAATAAATTACTTTGTAATTCTAAAGTTTTAAAAACTGCCTACAGAATATAATAATTGTTTGCATTTTCAAAAGTTCAACAACTCAATATCAAGCTAAGTTCACAATATCCCTAGACCAATTAAAGTTATAAAGTATGACATTAAATCTGTTGCAAAATAACTCATCTGATTATATAAAATTATCCATATTGATTTTATACTTAATTTTTTATGTTTATTATATTATTTTATTGTTATTTTTTTTACTGTAATTAATTAAAATCTTTATGCTATATATAATATTTGTTTTAGTAATAAATTTTTGACAATATTATAAAAATATTCATATTTGTTCTGTGCAATGAAGAATTAAATTCTAATTTAGATCAAGATAAACTTTATCCAAATTACATATATGTTGCTTTTTGATGATATCTTATATTCATTATTTTGTGAATTTCTTTTTTATTAATAAAATATATTCAGTTTTGCATTTTTATTTTTAATAAAGGATATGATAACATAAATTTGGTAGTCTATCTAATGTTTAAATATTCAAAATTATATATTTTCTATAGAAGAAAAGTAAATACATATACTATATATATACACACATCACTTTGCCTTTTATATAAATTAATAGTTTTCTTCCATTTGAGACCAATAATATCCCTTACAGCTCTTTTTGAAATTATAATATATTTTAATTATTTCTCAAATAATTAATTACTGTACTGAAATTTTAAAGTATATCTATAATATTGATTTCAGTGTTATATTAAATAGTTAATTTGAATTCTTATTCTTGAACTTTTTGTATATTTTGAAATAAATGATTTATTTTATATATAATTTCAAAAGTATAAAACTAAAATTTGTCAAATAAGAAAACTTGTAGAATTTTAATTTATTATATTATTTAAAATAATTTAAATTTAATTAATTCATTAGTAAATTAATTTAAATTTGAGCTTAAAACTTTTTTTAAAAAAAAACTTGTTAGATAAGCTAAAATAGAATTTTAAGATGATAGTTTATGACATTTCTATAAGAATAACTATATAAATATATATATATTACTATGTACTAGTAAATTTCTAGTGTTAATTTTAATTGTAAATGTCAAAATTATAATAGGATCAGAAATGGAAGTTTATTTTTATTTTTTATTTCTGATATCATGATATGAGATATTAATATTTTTTCTTTTATAATATTCTATCTCTTGCTAAATATCTTGACTATTACTATCTTGCTCTTGCTCTTATTGCTTTTGATATTAACTTTTAATTTTATATAAAAAGGATAAGAGAAAGAAGGTTCATATTATAGAATTTGGACTTTTGCTTCTTAATATAATCATAAACATCACAGGTCAAATACAAAAGAATAGCTGTACTGAAAAGGAATTTTGATTTTAACTAATTTATAATATAAAATGCAATAGAATAGTCAATTTTTTTCAATTTTTGGCTGATCTATAATATAGGAAACACCATTTGATACAGTGATTCTTTTGTATTTGACTAGTGCATTTTTCACAGTTGTATCCTATAAAAAATAATTATATATATATATATTACTATATCTTAATAAATTTATATTTATATTTTGATAATATTAATATTAACTTTTAACTTTATATAAAGCAAAGGTTCAGGTTACTTCTTCCTCTTAAATTAGTAGACCTTTATCAACAAGTAAAAGTTAAATTGCCTGAAAAAATTAATTTATAGTTTTTTTTTTTAATAATAAAAGTGATAAAGGATAGGGGCACTAATTCCTCTTCTAAAATCAGTAAACCTTTATTAACAAAGTTAAATGCCTGTAAAAAAAATTAATCTATGGAAGAATAGTGATAGGTATGTTTAATGATTCCTCTTTCAGAATCAGTAGACCTCTATTAATAAACAAAAGTTAATTCACTTGTAAAAAAAATTAATCTATAGTTTTTTGATGAATATTTTAAAAAAATTTTAATACAAAATATTAAAAATGATATTAAGTTCCTTTTCTTCTGATTTTTTTAAATACCATTCTTCTAATAGCTTTGAACACTTGGCAAGAAAGCATTTTATTTAAAATTATTTTTAATGATGTTTTTATAGACTCTTTTGATATAGATTCAAGAGTAAAAATTATTTTTATAACTTGAATAGTATTTTTTAAATTTTTGAAGTATATATCTCTTTATAAATATAGCTATCACAATTATTTATAAGAGTTGCAACTCTTTCTATCTCCTTTTTTGAATTATGGCAAGTATCATTAGTTTATTTCTGGATTGCTTGCAACAACTTTTAATGCTTGGTAATAAGTTTCTTTCGCTTGCTTAAAAAATAATTATTTCCTTAAAAAAAACTATAAAATTTAATATGCAGTTGTAGTACATATAAGAATTAATTATTGTATATATATTTTTTTAAATAAATATTAAAATTAAGATTGTTTTTAATAGAAGATTTTAAATTTGAAGAATGATGCATCAGCAGGTGATTTGTTTATATCAGGAATGATCTTCTAAACTACTATATTATTAAATTTCCTAATGAATTTTCAATGAGTTAAATTACTTTTTTTTATTTCGTAAATAGATATCTATCTCTAATATTATAAAATTTTTGTTTTTTAATAAAAACTGTACTAGAATATATATCATTATGTCTAAATCAATAGTGACAGTATATTGTAATTTTAAATATATTTATTTAGAAATATCAAGGAAAATATTTAAATAAATTGATTTTGTCTACTTATTCTATATTTGAAAAGTGAATAAAAGTTTTTATCATTTTCTTTACAAGTAAAACTTCTATCTTTTGTTTTATGCTTTATTCTTTGACTAGAAATTAATAATATCTAAAGTGAATAATTAAAAATTAATATATAAATTTGCCATTTTCTTTTTGATAAAATTTTATAAAAGTTCTTTAAGAGTTTAAATAATGTTTTAAATTAATTATTATAATAAATTAAGTTAAATAATATTTGCTAAGATATATACTTTATTAATATTAAGTATACAAGTTTTCTTTCCTTTCTTATCTTATATATTAAAATATCACAATAGTGATATCTCAAACAGAGTAAATAAAGGTAATTGGAATTTAGGAGTAAAAAGAAATCAATAAGAAAATAAATCTTGCTAAGATTTTTATCTCAATTATATTATAAAATAAGAACTCCTGATTGTATTTAGTGTAGAAAAAAAGATATACATATTTTCTTTCAATATGTTTGAAATTTAACAATATTTGATTAAATACATTAGTCACCCAGATACAAAATCTCCATTTTCATTTATTTAAATAACAATTAAAGAGAAGTCAAAATATAGAAATTTAAACAACCTTCTGAGTTTTTATTCAAGAATGGATCTTGTGAGTTTCAAAAAACATTGATTTCAATAATGAGATCTCAATTATATTTGTTCTTCTTATTGTTTAGGATAAAAAAAGATAACTAATTATTTTAACTATAAGATCTATAAGATTTTTTTCTATTTGATTACTATAATACTATAAGAATAATAAAATAAACTTTATATAATTTTCTTTTATTAGTATAAGAATAATAAATAAAATAATTCCTTTTTTCCTTAATTTGATCACAGGTTGAAATATTGCAAATCAGCAATATTTCAACCTGTGGATATAATTTATTTATCACTGTTGTATAGTAAAAACTACATCAGGAATTTTATAAAGACATTCTAATATTCTATAAATATGAAACATTTAAATAATATATAAAAACATCAATTTTAGTGCACTATAAATACAAAATATTTAAATAATACACTAGAACAGTGTATTTAGTATACTATTAATATAAAATATTTAAATAACACACTAGAATATTGCATTCTAATATGTTAGTTCTGTTTAAATAATGCTATAGAACAGTATTCATATAGTATTGTAAAATGTTTTTATTTAATTTTTGATATAGTAATTATTCTACTAGATGAATAGTTTATTATTATTATTATTAATTATGATTCTTAACTGCATTTAACTCTTAGTTTACAAAGAAACTTGCTCATTTTGATGAAGATAAAATACTTTCAACCTATTGTTTCTTTTATTGTGGTTCTTTTGAAAAACTTGCAAATTTGTCTTGAAGAATTCCAATTATTATCTTAACTAGCACAGGTCAAAATATTATAAATCAGCAGATATTAGGTGCCAGATATGTGTATTATAAATACACATGTTACTACACATATCAAGTGCCTATACCTGATATATATTGAATACCTAATATGTGTAAAAACATGTACATTCATAATGCACATATCTGGCACCTAATATCTGCTGATTTATAATATTTTAACTTGTGCAAAGTTATTGCATTATTTTTTTTAAAACTGTTATCACTTTAATCTACAGTATCATCTCTTCTTTTTTGACATTTTGACTTTTTTTTTTTAATAAATCAATTGAATTAAATTGAATTCTTTCACTAGTCAAATACAAAAAAATCACTGTACTAAATGGTGATTCCTATATTATGATCAGCTAAAAATCAGAATTTCTATATCATAGACCAGCTAAAATCAACTATCTTATTGCATTTTATATTATAAATCAGCTAAAATTAGAATTCCTTTTTAGACACCTATTCTTTTGTATTGACCTGTATTTATATATTTAAAATAATTTATAAATATTTTTGCTTACTTTTTTACTTTTCTCTTTGAGCAAGAAATTGTATTTGCTATTAAAAAATTAATCTATATTATCATTTGGTTTTAAATTATAATTATAATTCATTTCTCAACAATATTGCAGATTGAAAGTCAAAATCTAATTATAAACTAATAAAATTATTATCTAGTGTCTTTAGTTTTTACAAATTTTAAGTCTAACTATAAATGTATATCTTTATTTAAGTATATTTACTTCTTTGTCATCTATAGCATTTAGTCTCAAGTCCTCCATGCAACCTATTGAATCCATTTGTGATATTCAAAAATTTCACACTATTTTTACATTCTATTTATGGTTTTTCTCTGAATTTATAACTTATAGATGTAATGTACCTTGCACAAAATTATTTAAATGTGGTTTTTCTAATGTATCTAAATTTAAAAATGTTTCTTGGTCATGACTAAAAAGTTATAATTATCTTTAGCTAATATAAATTTTAAGATTTATAATATCTTGAGTTTTCTAAATATAAATATATACCTTTATTAAGTAATATTTTATGGTAGAAGAAAGTTCTGAATATCTTTAGAATGATATTTTGATTTGAAAATGAAATAAATTATTTGTTCAAAAAAATTCTGAAATTGATTTTATTTGTTTGTTTTAATTATGGTGGTAGTTGTTATCTAGATATAGATAGTTTATTGATTTCTATATTTAAATTATGAATTATAAAATGACAAGATTTTGCTTCTTGAAAAATTTATCTTGAATAAAAAAAAACTTGAAATTATAGTATACACTAAGTGTGGATATGCTTCTATATTTCACTTTTTCATTTTATTTACATTTTTTCATTTAAATTATTTAAATTAAAAGGTATAGCCTTATATATTTGTTTCTAAACTATTAAGAAGTAAATTTATATTTTCTTTTTTTACTAGATTTTTATAACATTCTTTAATATTCCTATATGGTTCAATAGTATAATAATGGTGTACATAAAGAAAAGAATGTCTTGAAAAAGTTAAACTTTAAACTTTAGAAAAGTATAACTGTATAAATAATATTATAAATTTATAAAGTATATTATTTTTCTTAACTTTATTGTTTGTTAAAAACTTTGCTTAGTTTTGAAACAAGAGCTTTTTTTTTAGATATTAAAAAAAATTATACATAATGTTCTAGTACTCATGAATATCACATTGATATACTGCTAAGATTTAATTAATGGTCATGAAATAATAAATTCTAATTATATTCTTGGTTATTAAAATAATGTCTTTATTTTTGTTATTTTTTTATTCTTTTATTTTTAAAAGAATATACATATTCACAAATATGTTGTGTGTATTAGAAACATTTCAAATATTCAACCTAATTTATATATTTATATAACATTAAATATTTTTTAAAATTATTATTTTTTTAAATGTGAATTTATTTTTTTTTCTAAAATTTATTAATTTAAATGTATATTTTTATTTAAATTATTTAAACATATATATTTGAATCAAGTTTGATTTATTCTACTATTTCTATTATCATTTCATTTATTATTTGATATGAATTTAGACTCAGTCAATTAATAAAGTTATTAAAATTATTAATGATGTAGTAAATAATTTAATAATTTTAATTCTTTTATTAGTTTTCAATAACCATAAGATCATATAAAGTATACGTGTTGCCCAAATCCCAAATCATTTGGGATTTGGGATGCCAAAATCCCAAATTACTAGTATTTGGGATTTGGGATTTCGGCAAAAAATACTAATCATAATTTGGGATTTGGGATTTGGGATTTTGGCATTTGGGATTTCGGCATTTGGATTTTGAATTTGGGTGGCAGGTATAATATAAAGTAATATATATAAAGTTATAAACTAATTAATTTTGAATATACAAAGAAGGAATATTTGATAATATATATACAAAGAATTATCATTATCTCCAAAAGAACAATTTCACAATTTAATTTAAGGTATTATTAAAATAAAATTAAATAAATGTTTCTATAATAAATGATGAAAAAACTTATTTATCATTTATTGTAAATTTTCTTTTCTATTAAAATAAATTCTAAATCTTATTAAAATATAGACATGAGAACAACTATAACATTACATCATTCAATCTTGCCATTTTCCATTTACAAAAACAAGACAAAATTATTATCTTTAAAGATATAATTTCTTGTTTTATTACCTTTGTGATATAATAAGTATTAAAAGAAATGTTTCTATCACTAGTTGAAACAATCTTTTTTAGCTAAATTTTAGATAGTGGGTTTTCGGCTAAAAAGAGACTGAAATGTGACTAAAAACTTATCATTTCTTTTTACTAAAAGTTATTTCTGTTTGTGTGATAAATGACAGCTATTCATCTCAATTCATAATCATCTTTCAATAAACAATTAAAAGGAAAATTTAATCAAAATTCTGATGAAAATTAAAAACAAATATACTGTTAACTGTAATTTACTTTCAAATAAATATGATAAATAACTAAAGACAAGAAAATATATATAACAACTATACTCAATTTACCAATGTTGAAGAGGTTTTATACTATAGAGAAAGTATAAAGTATGAAAGATTTTATTATTACAGATTGTTTCAAAAGAGGTAGAAAATAAGTTTTTATAAAAGTATCTATACAAGATTGTAATATTTTTGATTTATACATTATGAAATTTTTGGAGGCAAATATATCTGGATATTTTTCAGTTTAGAAAAAATCCAGATAAATTCGTGAATTTATGCGAATATATTCACATATATTTAGATTTTTTCAATTCTCAAATATTTGCAACAAATATATTTGGATATTTTTCAATTTAGAAAAAATCTGAATAAATTTATGAATTTATATGAATATATTCACATATATTTAAATTTTTTCGATTCTCAAATATATCCAGATATATTTATCAAATCAAGAAATTTTTGGAAGTAAATATATCCGGATATTTTTTGGCTTAGAAAAAATTTGAATAAATTCACAAATTTATACGAATATATTTGCATATTGGATTTTTTTCAATTCTCAAATATTCAAATATATTTAAAAATTATTTGAAAAATTCGTAGGATATTTAATGAGAAATAATATTGAAATTCTATTTTTAATTCTTTGTAGTTCTGATCTTTACCAAATTTTTAGATAGATAAAGATCTATTTAGTTCTAAAAAAATAGTTGGATAAAAAACATGCTAATAATTTATTTTGTTCATTTAATTTCAAAAATTTATGTTTTATTTACATTATATTCGTTTTTATTTACATTATCAATTATTTTTTTTATTAATTATTTTATATTATTTATAGATCATCATCATTTTCATCATCATCATTATTATTATCACCATAATTATCATCATCATTACTATCATCTTTTTTGAATTTTCTTTTATTTCGAAAGGTTACGGTTTGTTTTATTTTTTTTTTTATTCATTATTTTTTCAAATCTTATTCGCGTTTCATCAAGAGTTGGAAGTTCCGTATCATCATTCATTTGATTTTCACCAATTGTTTAGTTTTCGTTAATCATTTGATTTTTATGTTTTTTTTCGAAAGTTTTGAGAATTTTTTCTGACTCATCAGAGTCATTATTAAATTCTTTCTTATCTACAATCTTTTCCTAAATTTTTATTTTATTTTATTTATTTTTTATTTTTTCATTAATTTTTGAATATTATTTTAATATTAATTATTTTAATTATTTACTACATTTTTTTCAACAAAAGGTTGAATAATATTTTCAGTAATTTGAATATAATCATTATAGGAGTTTAGAAGGATTTCAGCAATCAACACGTACCAAGCAGTGTGAGGATCTGGAATTAGTTCTTTTTTGGACCATACATTTTTTATTATATGTATGATATGTTTTTCAGATGTATTTTCAATTTCTTTAAACAGGTTTTTGTAACATTCTAATACTATAGGATTATTTTTCCATGTGGTAATTTCAGCTGTTGTCGTATTGTTGTTAATAGGTAATAATTTATCAAAGACTTTAAAGATAGATACTTTTACTTTCGTACTTAAATTACTACATAAACTTCGTATTTTTTTGTTTATTTATAAATTTTAATAGCTATTATAAGATTTAATAATATTTATAATATTAATTAACAATTTTAAATGATACTTGTAGATTT